>JAOCPT020147816.1:0-14035 GCA_026546935.2 Palythoa grandiflora | reverse complement strand
TAGGACACATTGAACAAAAAATTACCTCAAGGGGTGGGGATTTTTAAAGATATGGAAACCTACCAGGATACCCTGGGGAAAACGAGGCGCGACGCGGTTGTTCACGATGCATATTAACCTGTACGGACAAAAATTTTGGCCCAAGGGGTGGGGGGTTTTGAAAACATATGACAGTAGTCAATGTCAAATCCCCCACGTGTCCAGGGGGGAAGGGGGAGGTGTCATCTGTCTGTTGCATTGTATTACAACTTAGGGAGGGCATGCATCTTTCGAAAACTGAACAAACCACGAGTTTGAACCCATCTTTCGTTGTTTGAATAAAAAAATGCTGTAAAAGCTTCTGCGACACAAAGCTAGGAGCTCCATAAAACAGTACGGGCAGTACGATCATTTCTTGGAAGTATTTTAAAGGACTTTAATCTATGACGGTTTTTTTTTCATGTGGCATTTGTTTGCGGCTTTTCCTAAATTGATAATACAGTCGGACCTCGATTATCCGGATTTTTTCTCTGGTCCCAAGTTTCTAATGAATATTAATTAGAATTTTGAACGACTCTTCTGAAATACATTTTTCTCCAAAAGTTGAAAACTGTTTTTAGAACTTTGGTTCTATTTGGCCTTGAGATGCTTGTTTTTGTTTCTATAACAAATTTCATGGTCAAGTATATCTTTGAGCGACATG
Organism: Palythoa grandiflora; assembly: GCA_026546935.2. NCBI lineage: Eukaryota > Metazoa > Cnidaria > Anthozoa > Zoantharia > Sphenopidae > Palythoa > Palythoa grandiflora. The sequence goes on along the minus strand of JAOCPT020147816.1, from coordinate 13,353 downwards.
TTGCATGTAATTTGCACATACGCAAAATTCCAATTTCAACTGTGCGTTGTTTTACCATAATAATATTCATATTCTCGATTTTCCTGACTATTTGGTCTGGCTCCTGGCCCAAGAAGTCCGGATAAACGAGGTTGGATTATAGCGCCAGTCAATACTGTGATCGTGGGGGCCAAGGACGGGGAATATTGTCAAAATGCACACCGAGATGAAAGTTTTTTAAAAAAAACATCAAAATTGTGGGGCAAGCATATCAAATTGTCTATAATGCAGGACTGATAACCACCTCAGTTGCGTTGAAAGCCACACCCTCGGGATAACTTGATGTGTTAAATTCCCCTTTAATGTCCAAGGTCCAGTCCCAATTTGCATAAAGGTGTTACTACACGTTTATTGGTTCATATCGTTTTTATTCATAAGTTTTTTGTAATATACACGAACGAGCTAAAGAGCAAGTAAAAGGAAAGGAAATGAGTTGAGAAAACGATGTAAGCTCGTAGTTCTAACAAAAATTTTGAAAGTAGAACAGCATAAATTAGTTCTATACTGGTTACAATAGAGCTGAGGAAAAATAACTTAGTTTGTCCGATTTTGTTGTCGTACGCCAAGAATAAATTCCAAGGAAAACTCGTTTATTGTTGTATTCGTTGCTACAGGAAAGAATAGGCCATTCGTAGCAGGTGATCACATGGTACAAATACCTGATATACTGGGACGCAAAAGAACCTGCTAGACTCCAAGACAAAACACAATTAACAAGAAAAGTGTGATTTTCTTTACTTTACATTTCGCAGTGGAGTCTAGCACATTCCTTGCGTCCCAGTATATCATTATTTGTACCATGTAATCACATGCTGCAAATGGCCTGTAGTGGGAGAAACAGTCTTAACCACTTTTCTTGACGCGTTTTCAAGAGTGAACAGTAAAGCTGAAAGCGTTCACTGAATAAATACAAACTTGATCTCCTTGGTTTAAAACGTGTAAATTTTGATATGTAATTTTTTAGGAAAAGTGCCTCCACCGTGTCAAATTCAACCGTGCAAAATTAAAAAACTACATGTCAACGATGTATCCAAGGAATAGTAATGAGTGATAGTTTTTGGTGACGCGTACCAAAAATGCCTTCAATGGTAAAGTTAGTATCTTTTAGGCTTTTACGACGGACTTTGCACAGGAAATATTGGTTACGAGTGTAACATAAAAGCATAGTATCAAGGAAAATATTCACACCTTAAACTGATGATTGTGTTTTCTTTTTATGAGAGAACTTGGCTTGTTGCTGCGTTCTTATCCGTTACAGCTGCCATTTTGATTTTAAAATCTTCTCGAAGTTGGCTCTATGCCGTATACGCCGCGGCAAAAGCGCGGTCAGTAACGGTTTTAATCATTACATCATTATCAAAGTTTAAAACTCAACGTTATATTTTTCAGTTGAGTTTTTAACTTTGATAATGACGTAATGATTAAAATCGTTACTGACCGCGCTTCTGCGTATACGGCAGGGTGCCAACTTCTTGAAGAATTGAAAATCAAAATAGCGACTATAACGGATAAGATCGCAGCAACAAGCCAAGTTCTCGCACAAAAAAAAACCACAATCATCAGTTTAAGGTGTGAATAATTTTCCTTGATACGGCTGCTTTTGGGTTACACTCGTAACCAATGTATCCTGCAGCCCGTGCTTTTACGTGTCATAAATTTTTTCTAAGATATCTAAATAAAGTGCATTCTGGTCTAGCTTCAGTACAAACAACACCATATTTGGTACTCCATAAACAATAAATGTTTGTACTGATGCTAGACCAGAATGCATCATGTTCACTACCTCAGAATAGGTCTGTGGCATTTTATTTATTTTATTTATTTATTTACCCATGGAAAATCTCATCAGGTATACAGTATTCTTAAAATATTTGAAAATATTGTAACTACATGTCATAGACAGGCACGCCAGCGCGCAAAGGCTCTCTCTTGGATAACTGCGGATTTAAAACAGCGAATGCGCGAGCGTAACTTTTAAAAAGATTAAAGCAACCCAGTCTAAAAATCCACATGATTGGTCATTTTCAAATCCTCTCGCAATTCTGTGAATAATGAAACTTGACAAGCTAAGGAGATCTTTTATAGAAGAACTTTCTCTGAAAACGAAAATAATCTAAAAAAGACTTGGAACACTATTAATGAAATTACGTCTAGGAAGCAAAGCAACCAGCATATAAAATAAATAAATTCGAATCAAGCTCCTCTATTGTCGATTCACAAGAAATAAGCGAAATGTTTAACTATCGCTACTATTGGGCCTAAGCTTGTCGAAGATATACCCGTAACCGAAACCTCACACTTAGAGAATCCAACAACTCAAAACGATGTAGTTTTCAGTTTAAAGAAACCAGTACGCGTAACGTATTTTCTCTTTGATTATGTAAATCAAAAGTTACTGGTTTGGACAAAATATCGGCTAAGCTATTGCTTATATAAAACTTAGATAAAAATAAACACTAAGGCTATTTACACGTAATAATATCTTTACACGGAAATATATTCCCAGAATCATAAAAATAATATGTCGAAATACCAAAAACACAAAAATAACTTCAATGAAGACAACTCGTATAAACTTTAATTTTTACGTAAATTTTAACTTAAAAGTTATCTAAAGACACAAAGAAATTCTCCTCTTGAATACCACCATTGTTCACCCATATAAGCTATAACAATAAACCCACGTATGCATAATTTACCGAACACAAGACACTCTCACTCCTTTTCAAAATTTTATTGTGATGAAGCTAACACCAGTGTAGCCGAAATGTCAATGTTTAATACTTATGTGTAAACCATAAAGTTTATCTTATCTAAGTTTTAATTGTGAATTTGATAAGAAACCGATTATCTGGGTTGGCCACTGGTGGCGCTGGAACAAACGGAAGTCCTTACGTTTATCTCACCCGGCACAATTTTCATTTTCCCGTATTGGCAAAGAAGAATCTTACCAAAGGCAGACCGAAAGGCCTTCAAACGCCAAGCATATAAATAAGGATTGATCGCAGAGTTGAGCAAAGCAAATAACATTACTAAATCGCGTGACCATTCTATCACCGTACAACTGCAAACACGGCAAAGATTGAGTAGATATGCAAAAACACAGGAAGGCAGGAAACATCCTATAAACACAACCACCATAAGAATAAACGCTCTGGTCATGACTTGCTCTCGTTTTTGGGCTTGTTCTCGAGGTGTATTCACGGTAGAGTCTGAATCTGAGTTCTCACTTATATCATCCCAGAACTGAACTTGTCTGCGGAGGTTTCTGGATATTTTCAGCGAGGTGACTGTCAGCACGATAAATGTGAGAACGACCGCAGTATTAACAAACACAAATGAATACGCTATGTACCCCAATTTGAAGTAAACAAAAGGAAAGCTGAGTGAGAAAATCCAAATACAAACCGAAGCAATGGCGACACGGTTGTAGGTGAGTTTAGCTCGGTATTCTAAAGGAGACGTGATGGCAAACAGTCGATCGACAGCTAACGCCGCAAGACTGAGCAATGATCCGGTACACGAAATAAAAAATGCCATGTGTTCCAATCTGTGGTCCCGAATTATTTTCAATTTCAATCCCTCTCTGATGTGAAACTCCACAGTGAGCGGGTCTGTTATCACACCGACGATGAAATCGCAAGCTGCTAAATTGGCCACAAAGTAGTTGAATGGTGAACGCTTTAGGTCTCTGTTAGGATCAATTATTACAGCCAGGACAACCAACAAGTTACCAATGACAGTTGTAATAGTAAGCACTGCAGAGACTGACGCAGATGTGAAAGACAGAGCGGTTGGGGCTGAAGCATTCACACACGGATCCGAAAAAAACAACGACATTCCTGAATTGCTCTGCCTTCAATGACAATAAATACAGCCTGGTTTCGCTTTCAGGAACACAATATCCTCCAACAGAAGTGTTGCGTTATTTTTTAAAAGCGTCACGTTATTTGTCGGCACACTCTTTGTCCCATGCCTCTTCAACCAAATCACACGACATCTCAATGGCCAGCCACCACATTTTCTCACGACAGACTTTAAAAATTGGCGTAAAACACATTTTAAGAGGCTAACATAAATAAATAAACCTTACTATGAAAGCCTTGGATTCCATAGTCCAAACTAATAGTAAGTTTAAATGGCAGTAAATGATATTTTTACCGAGAACGTGGAGCTCTGCGGTGTATGGATAATACCTAACTAGTGAAATGGCTTGATCATAATGGCTTTTAAACTTTTCAAGCCCTGTCTAAACGGTAAATGTTTTACCGTAAAACATGCTAAAACATTGTTGGGTGACAAAACATTTTTTCGTTTGCTCTCTTTGTTTTATGCTGTTTAAACATGTTTTGACATGTTTAATAGACTCAACACGCATGCGCGCATCAAACATGTTTTTAGCAGCTGTCCAAACACGAAAACAAAAGAAATGTTTTAAGATGTTTTATCGAATGTTTGACAGAATTCAAATCTTACCCAACATATTAAAACAAGTTTAAACATGTTTAAACATGCAGCACAAAACAAGGCGGCCAAACGATGTTTTAGGGTAAAATATTTACCGTTTGGACATGGCTTCAGTAGTATCTATTACTTTTCTGTATTACAATAATTACTATTTCCTCAAATTTGATTGGCTCATTCTGAACTCTATTTTCCCTAATCTTCTTGAAAACTATCCGATAGCAAAACTCTTTTATCGGCTACCTGTTATCAGGACAGTTCAATGAACCAATCACAATCTTGGCCACCAGGATTTCTGGCCAATCACGCTTAAGTGCATTTCTGGTTTTGGTTCTTCGTAATTGGAAATAAAAAGAATTTCTTCCTTGGAGATTGTAAAATAATATTGTAAATGATGCATATTAGATTTTGCGCTCTTTTGAGTTTGTAATCGAGCTCTTTTGTTCAACCAATCACAACTTGCATCGCGCTGCGCGCTCGTTCAATTTTGAAAATTCTTAGGCCAAGTTTTCGACTTTCTCAAAACTCCACATGCCATTCTCAGGTGTACAGTACAACCGGGATTTTCTACAATTTGGTTCTAATCTGAAGACAGATTTTTAATTAAAATAATTTCAAATAAAACCTGTTTTTCGGCAACCGGCTGAATAAAAGGATCAATAGACAGAGGCTGGGTATAGTCGATAGAATGTGAAGAAATACTCTAAAATTTATTGACACAAACACTTTCATTTAAATAAAGTTTCGAGACACTTTTGGGAAAGCGTGAGATTGCGTGACAATTACAAAATGCGTGAGTTTTTTTCCAGGCGATACTTGGGTGCATTACTTTGGAAAAATACAAAATCGGATTATAGCGTGAGATTACAGAGATTATTTTTTTTCCAAAGAAACAAAAAATCCAAAAAGGGATTAATCGCGGATTCTTTTGTGCGAAAGAAACGAAAAAGAGATCCGGCTAATTACAAACCACTCACAAAAACCCAAACCGCGTTCTCTGGCTTCAAAAACAACATCAAACAACTTCTTAAGCTTCAAGGTATGTTTATTTTTAGTTTTTTATACAATTTGAGTATTTCTTTACGATCAACGACAAAATTTAGAAATTACCATACAAAGTCTTAAATTTTCAAAATGTCGTTGCTATACTAACTCTTATATCACCCACACTGAGCTTGGGCTGCCTGTGGTGAAATGTGCGAAATGCCTTCTGGGAACAAATAATTTGTGGACCAATATGGAGAAAGAAGTTGGTATTTCTGCGGCTCAACTTTGTCGAGTGAAGACCTCCTTTAGATGTGACGCAAAGAATCTTTTAGTGCAAAATATATGTAGCAGATATGATCCTTTCGATATAAGTGTAGATAAGAAAGCACTAGAAAGAACAAACCACGTGTACACACATAAGGTAAGCTGAATGAAAAGCAATTCAATTGATTTAATTTGAAATAAATTTTAAATTACAAAAATTATTATAAATCATTGGCAACTAACGTAATTAATTCTTTAAAATTAAATATTAGGACGTCTTTTTAAATATGGAGATTAGCGAAAGCATTGTAATTAAGTGTGCTTTACTTTTAGTGAGCGTTGTCTGCTGGTTGTGTAAGACTTTAAGTTAAATACCGGCTCTTTCTCAGTATATCCCTTCCTGAATTCGGCTATATACATCTGTATATATACAAGGTGTATATCCATGTATACCAACCTCTTCATCTGTATGGCCCTCCACACGATACTGGTGATCACTTCCGTAACATTACAGATTTTTAGGCACGGAGAGAGATTACGGAGAGGGCACGGAAAGGCACGGAGACAAAAGCTCTTTCATCTAAGATGTCACTATCCTTTCCCTCGAAACTTATTATCGCTAAAGACGTACGCCAATTGAACCAATGCATGAGCTCAATTTTACGTCATTAGAAAGGCGGAGCTTTTTGGTTCTCTCCATTCCTGGAAGTTCCAGCAACTTCCGGGCATGGAGAGAGCATGGAGAGGGCACGTAGAGGGCATGTAGAGGGCACTGAGAAACAAATTTCGCAGTCCAGAAAAAATGATTAATTTCGATTGAAAATAATTTGTAAGAATCTATATTATTTTTAACCAAAGGCAGTTAGTTCTTTTGCTCATCTCAAAATTTGAGATGAACAAAAGCAATTTCATGGTTCAGTGAGCAGTTTAGGAGGAATCCTTCCATGCTTGAGACTAAACAATTTTAACGTCTCAAGGTAGGAAAACTTGTAGAAGCGAGCATTAAAATCCAACCTGTTTTTTTTAAATGTTTTTTTACAATTCCCTTCAAAGTTCCACACTAATCCTATTGCTCATCTCAAATATTTTTTTAAATTTTGCTCAATGAAAACTGGAAATAAATTATTATGATTCTTGCTTTATGATTCTTTTTCTGAGACTGAACAAAAATAACAGAGTAAATGTTACACTTAAAAATAGAGTTTTGGGCAAACAACAGAAATATATGGTGAAGTCAAAACAAGATCGAATAAGTTTTAAGGTGGCCACAAACCTTGAATTTTTGCATTCAATTCTTCTGTCTAAAATTTAAGGTTTCCAAAATATTTTTTTTAAAACTCTTTTGGACAGATTTCCAATCAATATGCTCCTAATTTTAGCCTCTTTGCCTACCTGACAAAACACTAAACAGTGTTGGAAATTTTGACAAGGCCTGTTAATCCTTAAGCCCCAAACTTAACAATTGACGTGTTGGTAAATTCTTCTGCCTGAGCTCCATACTTTTTACAATATAAGCAGTTTGGGATAATTCGGTTTTTCAACTTCCCACTTTCTGAATGCAGATCGATTCTTTATTTCTCATTACCAATTATATTACTTTGTTTAAGTTATGTAAGGAGAAGTTAGATGTTGATAAATTGCCTGGGGTTGAAAGGGTTAATGATTCTCTGTGTTACACAGTCTGAGGATCATGGATCACAAGAAGCAAACTGTATTACAACCATTAATTGTTATTGAAGTACAGGAATTACAGTCACAACTAGAATAGAATTATATGAGTGGCTAGGTTGCTTAAATGTGGTGTAGATCATTGTTAAATACTAGCCAAAGTCAAAGTTTATTAAAGAAATTAAGAATAAATTTCATTGTTTATTTGAGATACCTTGGATTGTTCAGAAATATAATTATTATTATTACTAGTAGTGACATTTCATAGAAACACAGATACATGTGCGAGTATATTATATACACTTACCAGTAATTATAGACATGCAGGCACCTGTTGAGGGCTCAAAAATATTAATATGAGAAGATTTCTTTTGGCAGAACATAATTATGTTCTCCTCAAAGATATTAAAACAACTTGCAATTGTACAAATGAAAAGTTACTGCATTTCAAGACTGATCACAAATTTTGTCTTCAAACAATTAGACCAGTAAATTTTTATTTGTAATTAATATTTCAGAACTAATTTGTTAAATTAGAGTTTTTACAGTAGATTTGCAACAGGTAACAGTGGTAATTATTATTTTTTGGCAATGTTTGTATATGTTAAAAAGATAATATATAATTACATGCAAAATAGAAAGTTTTGTAATTAAAAATTAAAATAACATAACAGTAAGTTAAATTCCAAATAATTTTATATGCTGCTAAGTTAATTGTCTATATGTTAAAACCTGCTGTATATAATTGTATGTAAAAATTTTGTTGAAATGAAAATACCGTAATGAATAAAAGTATTTTTTTAGTTTCAATATTATGAATAACTGTTGTAATTTATGTTAAAAGTGGATGCAGTGGAAGTATACAAGTATCAATTGAAACTGAAATTTTGACATTTTTCTTATATTGATTTTTTTTTGTATTAATTTTTTGTGGTTTAATATTGTTGGAAACTTTTTCAATTATCCACCTGTTAAATCATTTGCAAGCACTTTTAGAATCTATATTAACTGCCAAGCCTTCCTTTATAATAATAGTCATTATTTTTGGGGGGTATTTAACTGTAATCATAATTTACTTTATATAAACTTGAAAAAAGATGTTATTGTAATACTTGACTTATTTTCAGTGAATCATGTAATTTTTGAACTATATTTGTAAGGGTCTTTAAACAAGAATCACACTTTTCTAATTTGGGTGCTTATTTTTAGTTTTAGAATTAACTTGTACCTACTATAAGTAATGTAGCATTTTGAAATCTTTAAGATTTTAATTTTTGTAAATAATTTTTTTTATATCAAAGATTTATTGTGAGTTTAAGCTGTAAAATTGAGACAGATGTGGGATCAGGGCATTCTTACATTGCTTGATTATTAATTCCAAAATTAAAGAGCTAATTCTTTACATGCCAAAATGGCCCATTGGAGCTGGCACTTACAGTATCTCCAGTTTCTGTAGTGCCGGGTAATGAAAGTCATTGATTTTTACTCCCCCACAATGGGACACTAATCCGTTGCAGGTTAGCCCCCAGTAAGAGCTGATACCCATTTTACTGACCTTGTAAGGTTTGAAAGCTAAGTCAACTATGGCAGAAAAGAAGGTCATACAAACGAAATACTCTGCAGACTTGTGGCTGGAAGGTAGTGATCTTGCACTACACCAAAGAAACATCCCTTCTAAAGAACAGTTTTTGAATTACAGGCATTCTTCTGTTAGCTGTAAAAGATATCAATTATGATTAAAATACTATTTGATATTAAGTAATTTTTCTCTGTAGCTAGCTGTTTTACCTCAGGTACATGAAAGGCACATGTTTATTATCAGCCCAGATAAGTTTTAGTGTAGAAAGGGTAGATATAATGTGTGACAGCTGTTGTACTTCATGACAAACCAGAATGGGGCATTTTTACTTTGAAATGTAATTGATTGAAGGAAATAGAAAGTTTATCCTTTAGTAACAGTCTCAAGCTTTGTAATAATTGTCATAATTAAAGATAAAATTATTTGAGCATTTCAACAGCAACATTATACTGGTAAGAACTCTGGTACCAAGTATTGAACTGGTTACAACATCACTTTGAACTATAGTCCAAATAAAATCTGGTCACAGCAAGAATGATGACGTGATGCTTGATTTCCAGCAAAATTTTAGATTCAAAATGATACTTGTTTCAGAATATTATGTATTATAATAATTATATTTTTCAGTTATTTAATATTTTAAATTATACATAATATGCAAAGTACTTTTAATTGGTCAATTCGATTCAAGAAAAGCATATTTAATTTGCTTCAAGTGCAACAGGTTGTTGTCATTTTGTTAGTCACAAGCTCCATATTTGGCAACAGGATAAGAGTATAAACAGAAATATCATTAATATAATGAAGCATCAAGCTATTTTTTCACCCTGGACTTTGTCCTTTTGCTTCTGCAGGCTTGCAGAGCCAAAGAATGGTTTTTTGCTGCATGAACTTGGAATCAAGGATCCGAAACATCGCAAGAAAATAGCCCTCCGAGCTATGGACATTGTTTTGTTTGGACCACCAGTTGGTGAGCAAAGATTTTTGTAATGTTTGAAAATGGAATTTATTTTAATTTAATTTAAAATTTTGTTTTTCAGTGTTGGTGCAGTTAGCTTCAAGATGATCTTTTCAAAATTAAAGCTACTGTAAAGTTGAACATTTTGCACTGCTTTAACAGCCCTTCTTTTTTCTAACAGAAACACAAATCTGTTCAAAATATTAATTCCTTTTACTGTTTCAAGCTTTCAAAATTTTAATTTAAATGGGCTTCCTTTTCCCTCTTGCTGTTACACACAATGAAACATTTATAAGTTCAAAATATATCGAATGTACATGTTTTAAAAACAAATTTACAATGGTTATTCTAAGTTTAGGGAATGTTTAAAACAGTCATTTTTTGTGTTATAATATTTGCTTGTAAAATTAAAATTAAAGTTAAAAATTTTTGGCTAAAAGTTTAAAATGTGATAAGAGTGTTAAAATGTTTTCAACAGTGCGTTCATCTTCAGTAAATGCTAGAATTAGCTTATGGTTACTAGTATTAGTAAACAAGTACATTCTTATGCTGCAAAACTCTTCCCCACGGAAATCACATATAACTTATGACTAGCAACTGTAAGCTAATTCTAGCATTTACTGAAGATGACCGCACGGTCGAAAACGTTTTAACACTTTTATAAATCACATTTTAAACTTTTAGCCAAATATTTTTAACTTTAATTATATTTTGTATCTATAGCTTTTCTTTTCCTTTCTTTTCTGTCAAAAAAAAATTTTAAAATGATTTTATAAAAAAAAGATGCATCAAAAAGGCATGTTCTAAAGTGGAAAGTTTAAAATCTAATGTTATTTACCACACAAACTTCTGCACTTTTATAACTAGCCGCTTTATTATTTTTTAGGCAACATTAGTGATATTAATTATAATTAGTAATAATAATAATAATAACAATAACTACAGCAATATCTGCCTGACTGAATAAAATTGCCTATGGTATCTTGATGTATATTATACTGCTGCATAATAATAATAATAATGATAATGATAATAAAAATAATAATAATAATAATAATAATTATTATTATTATTATTATTATTATGACAATAATGACTTTATTTTGGTTTTTCTACAAATTAGATAAAGTGGCTCTTCATCTGAAAATGAAAATTAACTACATTACATTTGATGACACTAATAAAAGTTAAAAATGAATCAATGTTGTGAATGATATATGATAATTTATTAAATTTTCAACCTCGAATATTGCATTTCTAGCATTGTGATTGGTTCAGTCAATGTTGGTTGTCAGCTCATATGTACCAAATGACCTTATAAAGAAAGTGTTGCCAGGCTAAAAAATTTGTTGAAATGGAACTTATTAAAAATCTGGCCATAATGTTTAAGTATCGAAGGTTTCAGAAAGCTCATTAAATTTAATAATTGAAAACAATTATCCATTTGTGCCTGCTGGATATGAGATCGTTTATAGCCAACAAGGCACAAAGCATCTCATATCCAACATGTGCATCTGGAATAATTGTTAAATATATCGGGGACTAAATGTTTCTTTCTGTGGGCTGTGCTGATATTTTACCCAACAGCAAACCTGCAAATAACAGACTGACATCTGACATTTGTCACTAGGTAAAAATAGCAATATACATATCTGCCAAAAACAAACTCTGCTCGGACACAGAACTGGACAGTTTTGTTGCCAAAATATTCTTGATCTTTCTATTGAAATGATTCTCTTACTTTGAAATAAAAATAAAATCTACATTCATCAAAACCAATAATATTTTGTGTCATGTTACACCGCATAATGCATTTGGACAGACAATAATGTGCATGTGTGATTTAGACAACAACATAATTATTTCAAAATTGCAGTTGAAAAAAACCTATGTCTGGTCTGTTTCTTGATTTGGCTGTTAAACAATGCCTTTGATCAGACAAGTGACTGAAACCCTAAAAAAATTGTTTACATCCTTGTAACAGGAAGCAATTTTGAAACATGTGTTTAAAATGGAGCATCAAATGTTTCCATTATTTAGAATCCCGCCAGACAGTAAACGTTTTTCAAGATTTTTTATTACACCCTGCTTGTCTTTGTATAATGTATGTGTTGTATGTACATGTACTATTAAAACTTGTGATGATTTATTGTAGTACTACTTGTTTTGATTATGAAAATGTAAAAAGATGGATCTGAGAAAAAAGAGTTACAAATATATTATTATAATTTGCTTGCTTGAATTATTGTAAGAGTGTATAGGACAGCATTGTTTTTCCAGATGTAGTATTATATAACTCTGTTTTCAAGCAATATAAATGAATATAATTTTCATTTATATTGCTTGAAAACAGAGTGTTAAAATTTATAGCACCAGAATACTTCTTGAAACTCCTTTTCTTTACTCAAAGCATGCCTCATTTCTCATAAATGTCTATTAAGTAAAAGTAGTAAGAAAATCTGTTTGAAGTGAAAACAGAAAGCAATGGTTGTGACAAGAACACAGACATTGCCACAAAAAAGCAAAACTATTATTTTTTTCAGCTGTTATAATGCGATTCAATTCGTGCTAAAGTTTTTGTTTGACTTAACAATGGCCCTTATTGTACCAACTTTTTCTTTTGTGTCGTTGTTTATGTAGATTTATAGTTTAAAACATCTGTAGTTGTCACAAGTTTAAGAATTAAATTGTTTACCTAGTTTTAAAAGCAATTTCGTAACTCCATGGTGGTTCCAAAGCATCGGTTGGTCAGCGTAATTTCCTTTTTAAATTAATTAAATGTTAATCATTTATTTTGTGGGTGTACATGTAACTTAATTTTCATGCCCTGTTATGTTTGTGACACCTTTTTTTAGCATTGAATTAAAGTGACTCACTTATTAAGTTCGCAAAATTGAAGTGTCATGAAAATTTCATGTAACAAGGTAATTAATTACAATAATTCTATTATTTGTTGCAGTTGGTCATAACTTTTTGAAAGATCTTGTGGTGGCTGCATCTGTGATAGTGGCAACCGTTGGTTGTTGGGCAGCTGTGACACAGAAAAAGAAGGCAAAACAACAAATGGAAAACATGATGAAAGATATTGAAATCCTACAACAAGCTGAACAGAATTTACACGACCTACAGGAAAAGTAAGAAAACATAAAGCCTTCGTATAATGAAGACCATCCTGGGGCACGTAGACAAGACAAGAGAAGACAAGATGTTTATTAGGTCCTTGTACTACTAGGGTACATCAGTTAGAGTAATAAATTTAATTGAGTTATTGAAATGTGCTAAATGTATGGATAGATAACTGCATTTTTGGTTTCTTATTATCTAGTTGTTGTTAGGGCAGAAATTGCTTGTTGTCATTATTTTATCAAAACAATCTGACACCAATTGGGGTGAG
>JAOCPT020146862.1:0-14040 GCA_026546935.2 Palythoa grandiflora | reverse complement strand
ATTATCACTGTCATTGCAATTGCCTTTATCACTGTCATTTCAATTGCCATTATCACTGTCATTGCAATTGCCTTTATCACTGTCATTGCCATTGCCTTTATCACTGTCATTGCCATTGCCTTTATCACTGTCATTGCAATTGCCATTGCCACTGTTACTGTCACTGTCATTGCCATTGTCATTTTCATTTTCATTGTCATTGTCATTATCATTGTCATTGTCATTTTCATTGTCATTGTCATAGTCACTGTCACTGTCACTGTCACTGGTGGTTGGTTAACTTTATGCAATCTTATGAAATATGCGACGAAATTCATTATATAACCGTAGTTGTGTTCGAAGTAGAGCAATCTAACTTATCCAATTGGTCTAAATAGCAGGATATTAATGAGTGAAAAACTCAATACAACTTAATTTAAAACTTTATATAACTAAGCTTTTCTATATACTAATTTATTCTACAATTTATATTCACTTATCTTCGAATCTCTAATTAGTTATACTGAAGATGGCAGTCGGTGCACTGCTGAAATATCTTAGCTTTAAAAAGTGTCGTTAATCCAAAATATTAGATGTAAACTTGAAGCTCATTGACCTCTTAAAAAAAGCAAGCATCAAGAATTTGTGAATTATGTACCTCTTGAAATAGAGTGCAACAATAACTTATGAAATGTTTGCAAGTTTCCCTTTTATGTGGGTTTGTTTTTGTGTTGTGGAATTTTTTTGTTGTTGTTAGATTTGCTTAAGTGATGTCGAATATTGTGTTTGTGTTGTGGAATTTTCTTTTTGTACTTTGTCTCTGTAAGCCGCCGTACATACCTACCAATCATTTCAAAACCTTTTACAAAATAATTTGGATAGTACGTGCATTTTGATTGGTCAACAAGTGTGATTTCATAACGCTATGAAGCACGTAATGAGGTGTTGGGTTTTTACACGCTGTGAGAATTTGTACTTTCATAACACGATAAAAGCTAATCATGCTTCGCAGATAATTTTTTATTATTTTATAAAAGAAGTAAAACATTTTCTCAGTGTCTTCATAGGCTGGTGAAAACCTCCGTCGGCAAAGTTGGTGAAAAGTCTCAAGCAGGTTCTCGAATTCTGTCAAACATTTTTGCCTCGTTTTTCACTAGGCTAGGAAGTCACCGAAAAATGTTTTATTTCTCAATTAAATTATATGCACTGTGTATCATGTAATGTACCATTAATATACTATATAGGCCTGTCTACACTTGCAAACATTTGTTTGCAAACACCACCAAACATTTGTTTGTTGTTTGGTCATGTTTGTCCGTACTGTCTACACTACAACAAACAATGGCACACAATCAGTTTGGTGGTGTTTGCTATAGATTTTAGAGGGAAAAATAAATTAAGTTAGAAACAATGGCTCGCCATAAGAAGAAACTCTGTATACTGCTGCAGCAGGTATAATTTGTGGTACAAGTCTGATGAATACAAGGAGGAGGCGTCCTACATAAAAGATAATCACGTCTTGACAAAGCCATATGGATCTTACAAAAGGGAAAAACCTTGGGCCTATTATAACCTTGTTCAAGAACTCAGGGCTTCAGATAAGTCATGCAATCATAACTTCCTAAGAATGGATAAAGAAACATTTAATGAGCTTCTTCAGAAGATTGCACCCATCCGTTCGAAAGAAGACACTCATCAGCAGTTCTGTATTCACGATACTCCATACTTTCTCACTCTTACCCTGATCCATACTGCTACTGGAGGCGGCCATTTTGAAGATGATGTGATACATCCATCACATGATAACAAAACAGCTTCTGACTGGTCAGTATTTTTAGACACAACCAAACACCAGCAAACAGAGCAAACCGAAAACATAGCCTGCGTAGCGGCTCTTGGGAGGCTGGGGCTTGGGGGTTCTTAGGGGGACTCGAACATGTCCAAACATCACCAAACACTGATTTGTGATGTTTGCTTGTGTTTGCTGACTGGTCTTCACTAGCAACTTTTGTTTGCAAACAACAGCAAACACAGTGTTTGATGATGTTCGTAAACAAATGTTTGCAAGTGTAGACGGGCCGTATGTAATATGTTCATATTTATATTTATTGAATGGATTTAAAGTCATATAAGAGTTATTTCCATATATAACAGAAATAGAGATAATAATATTACAGTATAATATGCGAATACAATAATCCATACAGAATAAGTGTGGATAATTGTGACTCATATATAGTATTCTAACTTTAATTACCCAAATGCCAGTGACTTAATGAAGAAATCCGAGCTCCGAAAAATCCAAACGTAACGTTTACAAACCAAATATTCAATATAATTCTATATTCGGTTAAACTTGAATTCAGATGTGGTGTTGATGATCTGACTTCTGGTTTTCAATGGCAGAGAAACATTAAAGTTTCAACAGCTTCGGATAACAAAGAAATAACGATTTGGAACTTGATAGAATCTAAAATGAGTTATATACCACAGATATTGTTTTTAATAAATTAATGCTTTTCGTGCAAAAGAGCATAATATTAAAACAGCGAATCTTGTGTACTTTACTTTAGTAACTCGTGTGTTAATTTGTAATAGTTTTGTGAATTTGCTTTTTTCAGTAAACGGTAGAGAGAATTTGGGGACGTGACTCCTTAGATATGTAGCACGTTGGGCAGAAAAATGCGACAAAACCTTTGACCTAACACATTTTTTTGTACTTCTAACCTATTAAACTCTACTTGTGGTTAAGTGGTGAATGAACCAGAAATGTCTTTGAGCGGGAACTAAAGTAAACAATTTAAGTTTCCCATGGAACAATTTAAACCTATTCGCGGACATTCTTCTGTTTTTCTTCAAAATTTAAACTAAACCAGTTTTAAAATGTTGACTGCTCACATGAGTAGCTTGAGGGATTCAATTAAACGCCTCCATGGACAAAGTCCATAAATTTAACAGCCGCAGCTTCTGTCACGAAACAGTTTTGCCTTGGGGTTATTATTGTTATTTTGAGCGGTATCAGATAAATAAACTATGACTGCATTCACTATATGTCTATGCCACTTTTAATAATTTTTTGTGAACGGTTGATACTTGTATTCATAAATATAGGTATCTAGTTAATTCTGGATATGACATGTACAGTATCTTTTTTTGTAGCCCTTACCTCCCATTGAAGTGACTGTCACTGTTGTATTACACAACCAAACCAGAATGAATTATTTATAACTGTAAACAACAAAACCGTAAAATACTTTAAAACAAATTTAAAAATTAACTTAAAGAGGATCTTTACTCTTTGCCTTTACTTGTTAGATCTGGGAAAATTAAAATCGCTTTAAAAACTTTAGAAAACTGTTAAACGTAGATTTTGAATCGTATAATGCGAGTACTTTGTGTTTTGCATCGGTTTCACGGTTCAAATCACTAAGTACAATTATACACGTACAAAGCATCCACTGTTCTTTGATCAATAACATTGAATTTGATTGGTTGTTCAGAATGAGATAGCCTATAAAGCATGTTACACATCAAAGTTGCTCTTCACGTTTTGCGTGTTCTGTGTGTGCGGTTCGGATCGTCATCTGCTGTTACTGCAAAACTACTTTTTGGCTTTGCGCTGTCCATACAACGTCAAAGTTTTTCTAGCGTCAAACGCAAGTGAAAAAAGTTAAGAGGAAATTTCCAACATGAAGTTTAGTATTATTCTTGCTCTGTTGCAAGTTCTGTTTATTGTTTTGTACGCCGTTCTGGTAGACTATGGCGACATGGCCATGCCTCAAAAGTTGGCAAACTCGTCTCGTTTTGCACCGCAACCAGCCCAAAACGACATCTCAGTTTATTATCCAAGTGAGTTATTATTTCCTATTTATAATGCTATTTTATTGCTCGAAGACTTTGAAAATTAGGTGTAAAAAAGGTGTGAGTACAACAATCTATTTTATGTGATCGGTCCATAACACAACAATGTAGTACTTTGTTTTGAAACTGCCGGCATGTATACAAAGTTAAACTTAGAGAAAGACATTTGCAACCTTTCACCAAGCGTGACGAGCCGGTTCCGGATTCGTATTTGCCATCGTCGCGATTCTATTCTGTGTGAAATATTCAAAAACCAGTAAACCCAATTTTTTTAAAATTAAGATGAGGTGATGAATAAACTTTGATCGCCGTGGAATGTTAAAGAAAAACCGAAGTTTGCAGCGTTAGTTTCATTGTAGTAATTGATTGCTTCGATGAAAGGATAACACTCAAAACGCCGGCTTTCTTTATTAAACATCGCACGGCCATGAAAACTTAAATACAACCTTGTGTTAGTTTCGAAAAGCTTTTTAATTACTCTCAAACGCAATCAATAGTGTTTTTTTTTATAAAAAAAATCGTTGCTGTTTCGAAGTGGATAAAAACAACATATATTAATTGATTCTCATTTGGTCATGTGAATACCACACTCCAACCAAAAATGAACTTCATTCAAAGACATTTAACAGATTGGTCACAAGAACTTCACCAGACCAATTTGCGTGTTGCTATGGCTCATCATAACTGTGAAAACTAAAGAGTAAAGAAAATGCTCCCAATTTTTCATAGATGTATTTTTTTATCGTTGTTTAACATATTTACGCTCGGCAATAACAAGACATCTTCATTGCAGACGTAGATGCGGCCAACACTTAAGAACTTGACATCTGTAAGATAAATTTCAAGGCGTGTATTTCAGCTGACGCTGCCCAGTACAGAATTTGAAGAATTTTCCCAACCAATAAATACAGAATAATAGTGATAAAGTTTGCAGAAATGAATTTTATTTATGAGATTGCCACAGGGCAAAAACGCACGAGTGAGTCTTCCAATGTGAGTTTTTCGATGCGGATCAGCGATTCAATAAAATGCCTTTTAGCACATTCCATATTATTTTCTGTTTCATTGTTATAAATTGTATTAATCGGAAAAAAGGTCAGGATTTAAGAGCCGAATAGTTCAAAATTTGGTTTTGATTGTAAAGAACATGTTGATTTAACTCGTTCTCTTCAATTAATTCTCTATACTGGCCTCTTCTGTGTTTCAACAACTATGCAGGCAATAAATTTTTATAAACAACTTTTATTGGTGAAATTTCAAGCTTACAATAATTAAAAGATTTCTCTCCTTATTACGATTCAACAATAATTCTCCTAAACCTTGAGAAAAAGGCGGCAAACCGCCCGTTGTTCAGGACGGCAAAGGGCGGGAAAAAATTGCGCGTGCGCACCGCATATGTATACGTGATCTTCGGAAAATATTTTTTTCTGTGAAAAATACGTTCCACATTATATAACTTTCCAGTGAACTTTGGCATCTATAATATAAGAGTTACTTTTAATTTGGTCATATGCCAATACGTTCAGCTTGTACGAGAAAAGTAAATGCAAGAAAAAAAATGATATTAAAAAACCAAAAGAATTGCATAAAGAAATTTTGTGAAAAACGTGCAGTAGTTCGTGCATAAATTTAGAGTTGCATTTAGCTCCAAACAACAAGGTATTAATGGCAATCACTTAAAGTTTTCACTGTTAGGTGGAATCGTTAACTGAGTCGTATCCACCGATGATTTCTGTCATCTAACTGAAGTTTTATACAGTCGATAAACTCATAGAGTCTTTCAAACAATTATTCATTATTGGCAGCAGACACATTAACAAATTATAATCGCGTTGCAGTGGGTTTTGATCCCATAATTTGAAAATGTATCTGCATGCCAATAATTTTTTAACTAATTGAAGAAATATGGTAAAAATTTAAGGTCATAAATCAAGTTAAACACACAGTATAAAGTATCGTTTAAATAATTCAAAGCATGCGCATTAGGTTTTGAATTCTAACTCATATGAATTTTTGAAGCTCGAAGAAGTTGAGAAAATTATATTGAGCCTTACATAATCATGTGATACAGGTTATCTGCACTTGGTAGAAATTTTTTTGGGCAAAGTCCAAACTTTGCGAGACTAAGAGAGCCAGCAAAGCCCAGTAGGGGGCTCTTGACTAAGTCACGGAAAAACTCTTATCTCAAAGCTAGGGGATAAAATCTAAAATGTGCATTGAGCAACAGACACTTAATTAGTTTATGAACACATCTCCTGCTGCTCAGAGTAGCCGTTGCAACAAGAAATATGTTGGAATATTTTTAAGTTGAAGAACGTATTTGACATAATTGTAACTGTACTTGAACGTGTTATTTTTTGGCTCCACATTTGGACTCCCAAAGAAGTAGTAAATGTGGAGCGAAATATATTTTAAATCATTCATTGAAAAGCTTTTCCCTCTCTCTTGTTTACTATACTTTTCTTAGTTTTGTTTTGTTAGTGTCGGTTTGTTTCAAATGATGGTGTTTTGTTTTATTAGTGCAAAACGGTAACTAATACATTTGTTTGCAACATTAACCGACTAAATATTTTTTCCAAATGTTTACCTAACTTTTTATATAGCTTAATTAGCTTTAGATAGTTTCTTAGGCAGAGATTACTCAAAGATTGTATCATAACTTTTCCATCATCATCGTCGTCATGATCATGGTCATCATCATCATCACTTAAATCATCACAACCATCACAGTCACTATCATGATTAATTAATGTATTTATATTGGGCATTTGTAATTCCTCGCCTTCAGTATTTATTCAACTGATCACAATTACTATTCACTTGACCTTAACAGTTAGCATAACGCTTCACCGGGTTTAATTTTCGATATTATAGTTATTCACAGAAGAAATTCTAAAGCTTGTATTCCACTATTTTCCAATATTTATATATGCATGTAACAAATCAACCATTGTCGTCTTCAATAAACTGGTTGTTATAGTGGGGTGACAGGCCTACACGGCTTCACTTATATCCTTAACATTTGATTTGCTTACTCCCATATTTTGGTTTACTTTTCGATTAAGTTTTGCTTTAACGTCTACTCCTACACCCCCTGTACTGTTATGGAAAATATACAATGTAAACGCTTTCTGCGCGTAGGAGCGCAGATTTATTTTTTTAAAAGATGATGATGATGTTGTTTAAACAGTGTTTCAAGATGTCCATGTCATGATATACATTGGATTTGGTTTTCTGATGACGTTCCTGAAGAAATACGGATATGGTGCGGTTGGGTACAACTTCTTTATCGCCGCTCTTGTCGCTCAGTGGGCCACGATTGTGGGAGGCTACTTTCACCAGATTGAATTGGAAGGCCACAAACACATCTCTGTTAACGTTCAGACGTAAGTTAAAGGCCTTCGGTCACTACCCACAATGCAATTGTGCTTCCGGTTATTTTCATGGTCAACAGTTTCGGAATATTTCGTTACAATACATTCACACCGTTATTTCTTGATGGTTATCAGAGAAATTTGTTAAGATTAGTCTATTAAAATTTGTTATATGATGAAAGGTCTCACAGAATCACTCTATTTCACGTGCATTTTTTAATCCACGTAAGTCTTAACTCATTCGGACTGGGGGCATTTCGAGGACACCTTGATTTTTATCCTTTATCACTCCAGAACAATTTTATCTACTGTCATGGCTTGTTGACTTTTCCTAAAATCTATCTGGGAGCAGTTTAAGGTAGTCAGTTAATAATCAGCAATTAAGCCGTTGCCATGGCAACCAGTGTTTTTCACCATCGGTCTATTTCTTTATGTTCCACTTTATGGTAAAAAAGATCACTAAACTCAATTTCCACAATAAAGTGGCAAATCTACAGTAAGAAAAAGTCTTTTGGCAGCGTTTTAAAAAGTTTCGAAAATCCAACATAGATAGATAGATAGATAGAAAGATAGTAAGGAGGCAATGAAAATCCAGTGCAGAGACTCGATCTGTGAGGTCATAGCTGCCGTATAAGTTTAGGAAAAAGTTTGTATAACTAAGCTTCATTACTAGTGAAAGTTTTTAAAACATCATGTTAAAACATCCGTAGTGTTAATGGTTTAGAAGAAACGGTGGTTGTCCTCAACATGCTTCCCCCCCCCCTGCCCCAGTCCCATGATGACTAAAAAAGCCCAGTCTGAATAGGGTTAGCCTCCAGCAGAACCAGGTACATAATTAACTGATCTCAAACGGATGGAAAGCTGAGTCAACTTTAACGGAAAAGAAGATCACACAAATGTTTAACACTCACCACCTTGTGGCTAAAAGGCGGAGATTTACCCACTGCGCCAACCACGCCTCCATTTACACCAAACTAGATTTGACGTCTGTATATGTACCAAACTAAAGTGAATATAAAAATAAGTGAAGCGTTCTAACCGTTTTTCTTATCTTATTTTACAGATTAGTGACTGCAGATTTCGCGGCTGCAGCTGTTTTAATAACCTTTGGCGCAGTCTTAGGAAAAATCAGCCGCGTCCAGCTTCTATTTGTGGGACTTTTTGAGGTTATTTTCTACACCATCAACGAGTGGATTGCCTTGAAATATCTAAAGATATCTGACGCAGGGGGCTCCATGATCATCCACACGTTTGGCGCGTATTTTGGCCTGGCTGTAGCGCGGGTTTACTACCGTAGAGAGGCCTGTGAAAGTTTTAAAGAAAGCTCAGTGTACCACTCGGATATCTTTGCTATGATTGGTAAGTGCGTGATTAAAGATCAATATAATAGCAGTAATAACAGTTAGCGAATTGCGTTCGACACATTTCAGTCTAGTACTAGCAGACCTTCACGTATAACATTGCATGCCTGCAACGGATTTTGTGTTTGAAGTCTCCAAATGTCAACAATCGATGATTGATGTTTATACAGGTTATAGTTATAAAAGCTTACTTAACTCATTCAAATAATTTTTAATTGTATTGGTTATTATGTGCTCTCCGTTAGACGCAGTGAGACTAAATATTCTTTGTTAGTGGTTCGTTGATTTGTAAATATTTGCATGGAAATTGTCCAGACTCGTATTTCTGCACAACAAATCAACAACTTTATTCTCACCTCAAAACACTGCACACCATGAACAAAATATAAACAAACCTAGAAACAGCGCCTTCTAAAACCGTCAAACCGCATGTTATGCATTGGTCACAAAGCCATCACGACGGCATGAGATCGAGGCACTTCCAAAACTGCTCGACGCAGGTTGGCATCAAGTCTGAACCCGCGAGCAACAACACGATAAGTAGGTGTTCATCTTCGTCGAACGTGACAATCTGAGAATCACGATAAGTAGTTGTTCTCCTTCGTCGAACGTGACAATCTGAGAATCACGATAAGTAGTTGTTCACCTTCGTCGAACGTGACAATCTGAGAATCACGATAAGTAGGTGTTCGCCTTCGTCAAACGTGACAATCTGAGAATCACGATAAGTAGTTATTCACCTTCGTCGAACGTGACAATCTGAGAATCACGATAAGTAGTTATTCACCTTCGTCGAACGTGACAATCTGAGAATCAAGATAAGTAGGTGTTCGCCTTCGTCGAACGCGATAAATGTATTCAGTCGATGGATCGGCGCTGTCATTAAAAGTTGAACTAGTATTAATAAAACAATTATAAGACTCACATTGAGACTTGATTGAAACTTACTAGATATTTTGCATAACAACCATTGTCTTTCTTCAGTACGGATATATGTTGATTTGATTTGGGAGACTAGACGTCCTAAGGCAAGGCTTGATCCAAGACTCTCAAAAAATCAATCGTCTAAATCCCGCCCCCTTCCCCGCCTTTGGTTTAAAGGTTGGTCGTCTGTTTCTCTCGCATCCCCCGCTGATACTGAACTGGGATTCCCTACGTCCTTACTTAACATTAAGCATCTATGAAAAATACGGAAAAGATCAACTGGTCATAGAAACGAATTGGAACTAAAATGCTATCAATTTCTCGAATCAATTGCAAATACCATTATGGTATCCACAAAAATCAGCGTTAAAAATTATTTGTAAAAGTAAATAGAAATATGAAGTCAGTGTTTATCGTACCAACAGGGACCCTTTTCTTGTGGTTGTTCTGGCCCAGCTTCAACGGGTGCCTGGTTGCCCCAGACTACCTCGGCCAGCACCGTGCTGTTATCAACACTTACTTCTCCCTCTGTGCTGCGTGTGTGATTGCCTTCGCCCTGTCACCACTCCTCCAGAGAGAGAACAAGCTGAATATGGTAACATTTACAATAAGATAAGATCGGAGCAGGTCAAGTAATTTTTGTAGTTGTGGCGGTAGCAGTAGTAATAACAATATCAATCCAGGTGATCTGAATTCAAACAATTCGCCAATCGCGTGCTAAAGCGATCATTGCTCTTGTTATTCATCGTTCTCTAACTGTGTTGCGAAACGACAGACAAATGTAATGGTAATGGTTAGGGTTATGGTATTGGTAATGGTAGTAGTAACAGTAGTGGTACTGATCGCAGTAGTAGCAGCAGCAGCAGCAGCAGTAGTAGTAGTGGTGGTGGTAGTGGAACTAGTAGTGACAGTGACAATGGTAATGGTAGTGATAATGGTATTGGTAATGATAGTGGTAATGGTACTAGTACTGGTAAAGGTGGTATCCTTCCGTCTACGGGAGACGGCGGTGTAGCGTCATAATTGTAATGGACGTGGTTGCTCATAATGACTATGCTAACGTCATAGTTATAGTCCTAGTCAATCTAAGGAAATTGTCCTTCAGTAGCATATTAATTAATTGTAAAATATAATAAAAGTTGGCTCGAATGAGGCCGTTTCTACTGAGATATTAAAACCGTTAAAAACAGTTTAAAATACTAAGCTTTCCCCTTCTTTACAATTAACTATGTCCCATGTAACGATCCCAAGCGCCTTTGCGGTCCTGAATTCGTCAAAGTCCCAAACTCGTTTCCAAAGTTGCTAATTATTTTTCTTGATAAAAAAAAGGCTTTAATGAAAAACACAAAAAAATGATGAAAATGTGTTACTCGATCATTCATTGTCTTTCTTCATTAGGTTGTTCCATTTTTTTAACACAAGAACAAGATTTTTATTGGTTATAGAGGATTATTTTGCTTAAAGCTGGCACTTTGTAATAATATGCCGATTAATGCTACCTACGCCTTGCAATGATATGCCAATTTGAACACTTGAAATAAATTCCTTCTCTCTGCGCGCTTATGTATTATTCTCTCTATATATGTTGCAGCTATACGTTTATAAAATACCTATGCTATAAATATATCAATATCAATTGGACAAAATAGCGAAAACCTATCGGTAATTATCGTTTGCACAATCCGACGCCGTAGCTCTCACCGTAGACACACGAAACAAACCCGAAATATCTTCGTGATTCATTCGAGAGAAAACCGAATCTTTTTCGACTAAAATCGGAGCCGAAAAGCCGAAGATAAACGTTAAGTTTACGCATATATATCTTTACAGTTTCAATAATTACAATTTCCTCAAATCTGATTGGCCTATTCTGAACTCTATTTTTCCCTAATTGCCTAGGAAAACTGTCAGATAACAAAACTCTGTTATCGGCTACTTGTTATCGGCTACCTGTTATCGGTCAGTTGAATGAACCAATCACAAATCTGATTGTCAGGATTTCCGACCATTCAGTAACAAGTAAACAATACTATGAATAGCAACAACTTACCTCTGAAAACTGAGGCAAACAGTATGGAGAATTTCACCTCTAACAACTTTAATTCTTTTTACAACATGGATTTTCCTCAATATCTCTACTCAGAAGACAGTCAACAGTCATTTAATATTGAAAAACAACTCCAAAACAATGTCAACAGCCTTCTCTACAACGTAAATAACTCCCGAAATGCCGAATTTTCAAAAAATGTCAACTTCGTTCTTCCACTTTCTGCAATTTCCTCGACTGCCACAATCCCAGGTTCTCGCCTTCAGGATCCAGTCAGTTATGCTGTCACTACACGTCAACAACTGCCAGACGAATCACGCTTTCATGTTGTAACAGAGGAAGCCATAAATGTAAGATCCACAGCTTATCTTACAGAGTTGAGTAGACAATAACTACTCGTCTACTGTTCGACCACAGACTTTAATGTGCACATGCAAGCGATTCACTAAAACTATTAACAAATACAGCAATGAATAAATGTCCAATGTTCTTTGTGAAAATAATCACTGACAAACAGTATACTCAACAGTATGTGTGGCTCTTTCTGCAAACAGTGGCTTGACAAACAAACATGTGCTGGCATCCGCCATCTTTTCTTCCCATAATACCATAGTTGCAAAACTAGTATCCAGTCTCTTGGACTGAACCGGAAATAAACTTCTACAGTCCTAACGACAGAACGGGAACAGTTTCTAAGAACAAATGCTGCCACTGCCATGTTACGGTGAAACCGGCAGGAATGTGAACAAGTAACAAAAAAATGGTGACCTAAACAATAAAATACCGAATACAAATTAACAAACGGATTGCGATCAATCCGTTTTATACTTTACAATAGGCCTTTTGCAGCAAGAGGTCACATAGTAAAAAATACGCCATACTGTGTATTTTCTTGGAGTCTAGCACCTTTTACGTCTACATAGGCGTATTCTATACTAGCTGATC
The DNA here is from genome assembly GCA_026546935.2 of Palythoa grandiflora. Taxonomy (NCBI): domain Eukaryota; kingdom Metazoa; phylum Cnidaria; class Anthozoa; order Zoantharia; family Sphenopidae; genus Palythoa; species Palythoa grandiflora. The sequence goes on along the minus strand of JAOCPT020146862.1, from coordinate 1,549 downwards.
TCTTGCTGCGAAGGGCCTATTAACTCGCAATGACTCCGCTGAAAAGCTGGTTTACTAACTTAGAACATAGCCCCCTAAACCGTTGCTAAGAACAACTTTAGTTGAAACTTACAAATGACTCATTGACAACAATAAGATGATAGACACATAACAGACGCATGTTACTGACTACACACACATTACCAATAAAGTCAAAAGTCCCTAATCACCAACCTGTCTTCTCAGCCAATAGTATCACGACTTACATGACAGACGATCAATAACATCACGTCTCCACTGATGAATTAACGGCGGCATGCCATGCCCAGTGGTAAGATCTCTGCCTATTAACTACAAGGTTCCTGGATTATTAGTCTAATAATTATCCATCAGTACAGTAAAGTGACGATCTGTTATGAATTTGGAGCTTTTAAACTGAAAATTGAAACTAAGCACGATTCGTAGACCTAATAGTTGACCCGTCTAACGTAAAGTCGATTTGTGAGACACTTAGAAAAAATACAGTCTCACAAATCGACTTTAAGTTAGACGGGTCGACTGCAAGGTAGACGAATCGTGCCGATTTGATTCGAGTTGAGTTGATTTGTCAACATTTAATTCCGTTTGCTTTATTCATGTAATTTTTCTAATTAATTATTTTCATTTATTTTATATTAATTTTTCTAGTTAATTAAATCCACTTTTCGTTAGATGGGTCGACTCGAAGGCAGACGAATCCTCTGGACTCGAACGTGATTAGTTGCAACTTTATTTCCGGTACATATGCACTATGTACACCACGAACTGACTTTTGGTGAGACGGTTCGTCAGCTACTTTAGGCGAATCGACTTAGTTTGGTTGCATTGGACATGGATGAAAGGCGAAGAATGGTTACCTGCCGCGTTTGTGATGACCGAGTGCGAAGATTAAATTACTTTTCTTCTTCTGAAATCTCCTTGTTAATAATAATACGTTAACTTTTCAAAATCAATGGAGTGATTTTTTTAGTCCAAGCGTGGTTGACAATATTTGTCAAGCTTTTAAATAATTCCTGGCGTTTCGATTCTGAGGTGTTAGAACTTTTTCAGGTAAGAAATGATCCCGGTTTTGCAAATAGGGATTTTAGGCAATGAGAACGGGGACAGCGACGGGGACCGCTAGTGCTCAGGGAAAAATCAAATAATCAACTGCGCATGACTGGCTAGAAATACCGTGACCTTATCAGTTCGGTGGTGACTAAATTCCATCCGTCAAACCGCCCTTTTCGAGCCAAGCCTTGGAACTGCTTCCGGTGAACGGGAACGACAACACTTGTCTTTTGCAACCGTAAATCTACCTCGAGCGAAGTTAGGCTTTATTTATAGTGTGCATGAAGTTGAAGTAAATTTAGATTTCCTTCATTTGGAATTAAGTTCTGAAGCAGAGATTGACACCAAATTCACCTCCGGAATAAGAAGTAAAAGGCCCCATGACCACGATGCCAATGGCAATGCATCATAGCACCACTCAAAATCAAACTCGAAGCCAGGGGAAAGAGAAAGGCTGATTGTTAATAGTACATGGCACAAT
>JAOCPT020145944.1:0-14041 GCA_026546935.2 Palythoa grandiflora | reverse complement strand
TTTACATTGTCTCGCATTATATATACGTTAGTGAAATATGATATGGCCTACAGAGTTTAAAATTTTTTAATATAAACTTTAGAAAAAATATTGCTGCTATAAGTTACATATTACTTCTAGATTGAATATAAACGCTACAAATTACAAAAGAGATAAAGATACGCAATGTCCTATTAGAATAAGTGGAAAAGGTTACAAGTCTTCTCTTATCTTAAGTCCGTAAGGTTGGAGAGTATTCGCTTTGAGGATGAGAAAAGTAAAGTTAGCTTTCGTATCTAAAAAAATATTTCCTGAACGCGCACCAGAACCGCGCACTTTCCCTTTTTATCACCTTTACACTTCTAACTTTAGGCCAGACCAATGTGGTACGGATCCGTCCGATCCCCATTTTTCCAAAATCGAGCTTTAAAGTTCCCGCGCCGCCATGCTCAACGAAGATGACCGGGAGTCGTTAAGTCTGGGTCTAGAACATGCCTTGACAGGAATTCCTGTTCAGGAATTGCCTATTCTTTTCGCCAGTTTTAGTGTTACTCAGAAAACTAAATTGCCAATTTCTTCATAGAAAATGTTTTTTGCCGTCTCTAAGGTAATCTGGCAAAAAAACAATAAAACACTCTTTTTCTATATTTTATATGTTAAATAAAACATGGTTTTTGACCAATCAGAACTCGCGGAGGGTCCTAGCTATATCATAATTTCGAATAATGTTATTGATATATGCGAGAGCTTTGACATGGTCTATAATCATAAGAAACCATTTCCGCAAACAAACCAGCGGTAAAAAAGTTGAAATTAAACCGCAGTGATATAAAATGACTCGGAGCCACGTTTGGTTTGTCAGTGTCCCCATCAAAATTTTGAATATTAGTTAAAGCTATACAGCTTGTGGAGCCGTGCCTAAAATTACAAACCTTATTTAAAAACGTTATAAAACGAACGAAATGCCGGCGAGAGACGCACGAACGCTTCGAAATTGTGAGATTGTTGGCTTTGGAAATGCCGCGCCGACAAGCAACACAGGAGTTCATTATTTTCAATACCGACACACATGGTCATTTTAATGATAGATGACATAGATTATTGCTGTTCATGATCAGGAGAAGCTAAGCTAAATCCTTTTACGATCCTAAGTGACCCATTGGATCCAGGTTTTGTAGTGTTTAGCGGATGAGAGTCGTTCACTCCACCTGGAAGGACACCACAGGTAGCCCACGCTCCTGTTACGATACTTGTACGCCAACCAAATTTAAGCAAATGTATCCATGGGAAACTTGAATTTTCTAAATTGTTGTTCCGAAATGTAATAAAATTGTTCATTCAACATTCTGTTCTTTAGAAATCATCATTTTATGCATTTATGTTGCTTTTGGGGGAAATTTAAGCGCTTTCAGTGAGGGGGAGGGAAAGAAAGATTTCTCTCGCTGCGCCTCGGAAAGCGCTTCAGTTCCCTCTAAAAGCAATAGAAATGTAAGAAATAAGTGATTAGTAAAGAGTAGAATGTTGAATGAACAATTTTATTACATTTCGGAGCAACAATTTACAAATTCAAATTTTCCATACATTCTTCAGGGGTGTTTTGCGTCAAAACAATACAGTGCATCTGTTTTAAACCATAGATATACCTAAACCCATATATCAAATTAAAGCTTATATATAGAGCTGGCTCTCGAACGATACTAAAACTTTTGAATTTAAAGAAAATGTTTAAAGTTTTTACGCTCACTAAAAGCAAGCGACAAAGTCGCCTTACGAAAGTTACAAATCCAAAAGATTATTGTTGTTCGGATGATTTTTAAAATAATTAATCCGCCAATTTCCAGACCAAAAGTGCTAAGAAAACGTGTCTGCGTTTTTTCATATTCAATTGCAGAGTTCTAAAATTTACGGCACTGTTTCGCATTAAGGTTTAAAAAAGTCTATAGACCCTGCAAAAATTGCTCTAAAAAAACGTTTCTCAAACTGTTAAAAAATCGCAGACACGTTTTTGTTCTTCATATATTGTAGAAGCTACTGTGCAAATTTTAGGGGAAAAGAGCAAATTCCCTTTGCGTTGGAACTCTTCAAAGACAACGAACTCTCCAAAGACAACTTTGTCGCACGTTTTTAGAGAACGTAAAAAAAATCTAAAACTTTATTTTAATTTGAAAATTTATAGTATAGTTCAAAAGGCAGCTCTATAAGCTTTAATTTGATTTATGAGTTTAGGTATTTACGTTTTTTTTAAAAAAAAACAAATGCACTGCACATATCGTTTTGACGCAAAACACCCTGAACAGCGACTGAAAAACACCCTGAACAGCGGCTGGATACCGTGCCTAAAAACACCCCTGAAGATATACGGTAACCTTTTCAAAATGGTGTTCACGTATCGTGACCAGGAGCGTGGGCTACCTGTGTAAATGAACGTTTCAGCTTGTCCAGAGTTTAGCCTCGTTTTGGCGCAATCCATGGCGGCAGCCATCTTAGCGTGTCCTTCCAGATGAGGGAATAGGGCACATTTTACTAAATTTCAGTACTTTTTCTGTCCAGTCTGAAAGATATAGGCAGATTCTAAAGAACGTCCAAGAAATCTGGTACAACATTCGACACCAACGTGCTGCAAGCTTCGGGTTTGTTAATATTAAGGCGGTACCAGTCTCGCGTAGAGCCAACTTGATTCGGTGTGTGATCAGTAATTTGTAAGATTTTCGCTACACGATGCCTCCAGTGAAGGGCGAGGGAATGCGCGGTTTAGCCGTCTTCATCTCGGATATAAGAAATTGTACGTATTGGATTTTGTCAGTCACACACTGATATTTTTGTGTTCGTTATAGAGTTGACGGCGACGACACGTGTTTGTAGATCTATGTCTTTATGCTTGATTTTGCAACTGGTGTTCGGCTTTCAGTCTATTCTTATTACAATGTTCATAATTGACATTTATAGGTAAATCAAAGGAAGCAGAACTTAAGAGAATTAATAAAGAGCTTGCAAACATACGAAACAAATTCAAAGGTGAGTTTTCAGCTTTCGAATCCCGTCTGCTCTGTACACATGAAACACTCGCTACAGGCTTCGGAGTTTGTGGCAGATTCTAGGATCCAGTTTCTATAAAGTTTCTTCATTAAATTTTCCGTAGTAAACATATTTAGCTTTTTGTTTTCTTTTTGCAGGAGATAAACAGCTGGATGGCTACCAGAAGAAAAAATATGTTTGCAAGTTGCTGTTCATCTTTCTACTTGGCCATGATATCGATTTTGGTCATATGGAGGCCGTAAATCTTCTTTCATCGAACAAATACACCGAAAAGCAGATAGTAAGTTGAAATTAGTTCCAAACTTTTATTTGCAAATATCAGTACGGTAAGGCATCGAAATTTTAATTTGTTGTTTCAACTTCGAGCACTTGTTAAATTTGTAATACATTTTCTGGTGAAATTGACAAGTATATAAATTTTAGTAATTATTCTCTTTGATTCTTTTGCGAAATATTGTCTTCAATTAACTTTTATGTTAACGTGATATGATTTAAATATAAATGTGAATCGTTTAGAAAAGAGTTACAGTCGTTCTAAGGAATCGAAGAGTAATTCGTGCCGTTTGTAGATGTTTGTTTACCGAAGTAGTGTGCAACCGACATCTGGAGTTCTGGGCGGTATTTTGAACTCTGTGCGAACAAGATTCAATTTTAAGTGCTATTTTCTTTGTCCGACGAGGAGACCCGAATATCTGGTTGGTTCTTTCCGAAGACGTGCAATATACAGCTACAGTTGAGAGTTTGACCTACAGCTGTGACAGAGTTACAAGTTTTCACGTTTTTAGCGAATTAGTAACTTGAAATCTACATTTGTTCGCTTATTATGATTATGAAAGTAAATAAATTTAATGCTTCAAAAGTGAAGAATGACGGAGGTATCTGGTCTTGGCAAAAAATTTTCCAAAAACGAATGAGTATTTTTAATCTTTTTCGTGATTATTTCTCGAGCGTTCGCGGGATGGTTTGGCTTGGTTGACCGGAAGTGGTTAAGGATGTAGGAACAATCTATGAGTTCACACTGGACACCTAAGTAAAACTTAAGGGCCGCTAAGTAATACTTAGACGTACTTAGCTGTGTGAACGCCCAAGTAAAAAGTTAAGTAAGTTTTCTTAAAAACTCATTAAAGTCGGCAAAATGAAAAGATTCAAGTAAAACTTAAGGCACGGAAAAACCTACCTTGAGAGCGACTTGAAACAAAGATAAACAAAATCCAGACCGCGATGTTTACCAAACTGTCATCACAAACCAATTTAAAACAGCGTGCAGCCTTGTATTCGAACACGTACACGGATCAAAGTTCATCAAATGTACAGTTGCACATTTCGCAACTCTGCAGTCGTGCCTCGCCATGGATGCGAACAGATTTAACTTTGGTTCAAGCGATGGATATGGAGAATCAGCAAGCCAAGGATACAACTATGATCACTTTGATGGGTAGGTTTTAATATCAAGTCACGTGATGATATTTTATACGCGAATTGATGTTTTAACTTTTAGGTTTCATGGTCGCGCAGTAAATTTATTCATTTTATTACTCAGGCGTTGTATGAATCCAGTTACAAACAACTTTGGAATGGCGGGGATGGCTCAACAACTGCCAGTTAATTTTGGCGTACCAAGCCGTTCAGCTTCATATTTTCAACCAGTGCCAAGACCTCGTTCGGCTAGCCCGGCATTGTCGACAGCTAGCCAAGCAAGCAGCGCCAGCTCTAATTCCAGCGAGGGCACGAACAAAACCCGAGCTAAAAGGGTTGTGTGGAACGCGGTAGAAACTCGTATTCTGATAGAGAAATGGGGTTCAAAATTTCCCAAACTAAAAGGCTCCTCAGTTGCTACAAAGAAAAACATTTGGGGAAAAATTCTGTTTGAATTTAACTCTGCATGTCGAGAACGCAGTCTTCAGAACTCAGACAAAACAGTCGAACAGATTAAAAAAAGAATTAACAATTTGGAGTATGAGTACAGGCAGATTCGCACCAAAATGGCATCCACTGGCGAAGAAGGTGCAATGAAACTAAAAGCGAACTTAGCATTTTTTGATGACTTAGACCAAGTGTTAGGTTGCAGAGATGCAGTTAACCCGGATTTAATGCCAATTGAGTCGACGTCAGCCTTACCCGTGTCACCCACAGCCACGTGTACAGATGATGGTGAACTCACTGTCTCTCCGACAACAGTTAATACTTCTGGAAAAGAGCAGGGAGCCCCCACAACGCCAGTAGGCCACACATCAAAGAAGAATGGGCGGAAGAGAAAGAATCCAGCGCGCGATCCATTTGGCGACGAGGCCGAGGATCCCTACATGAAACAAGTTTGCTCAATGTGGAAGGAGGCAATGCAGAAACAGGAAGAAAGGTTCAACAGAACCATGGAACTCCAGGAACAGGCCATTAACAGCCAGACAGCGCAAACCAAGATGCTAGTTGATGGACTGAAAGACATGTTCAAAGAAATTACAAAAAAGTAACAGCGTACAACAAACCGGCATGCTGACTATGCAGAGTTTGAGAGAACAGACTCAGCGCGGTTTTCTGCGCATTCATACTCTATACCTGGCCTGTGTTTTTATAAAGATTTCGTTTAGTTTTAATGAAACCAAGAGTAGAGTTTGAGAGAACAGACTCAGCGCGGTTTTCTGCGCATTCATACTCCAGACCTGGTCTGTGTTTTTATAAAGATTTTGTTTAGTTTTAATGAAACCAAGAGGTAGAGTTTGAGAGAACAGACTCAGCGCGGTTTTCTGCGCATTCATACTCTATACCTGGTCTGTGTTTTTATAAAGATTTTGTTTAATTTTAATGAAACCAAGAGGTAGAGTGAGAGACTGAAAATACTCAGTACGGTTTTTTGCACATTCATACTCTAGACTTGGTTTGTGTTTTCAGTATGAAGATTTTGTTTAGTTTTAATGAAACCAACAGGTAGAGTTTGAGTGAACAGACTCGGTGCGGTTTTTTGTGCATTCATACACATAGTGTCGATTTGGTTCAACTGTATAAAAAGTATTAAAGCAGCTGAAACTTACACGTTGATGTTCATAGTCCCATACCAATCTTTACATATACAGGGAAATGCACGCCCTCCTCCCTCCCCGCACCCCCGCAACTCCCTTTCCCCAAAAGTCCGTTGAAGACGGAAGAAGGCAGCTTAGCCTTGTAGCGCTATAACACAAATCAGCGATCCCAAATCCATAAAATCTGAAATTAAAGTACAATATAGCTACAAAGGCTCCTTGATTTTCCAAACCGGCTAACAGTCCCCATAGGCGGCCCTACTGAGTGGCAGAAACCTAAACCCTCCCACCCCCCACCCCCGCTCCGCATACCCGCATAATCCTTTAAAGAAATTCATTTTTTTCAGAAACCTAAGCCGATGTTTATCTCGTTTGACTACAAAAAACCGTCGCGTTTGGAAATGGTAATATAGCGACCCTGGAAAAAGTCAATTTAATCATGTTTTGAAGTGTCTGCACATGTAGGCAAAATTTAAGAAAATAAAAGAGCGCTTAAGAGTACTCCAGCGATAAACTGCTTGGTTCTATATACACAGAGCACTAAAGGTGTCCCTCGTCAATCAAATGGTCCATAAGAAGTTCCCTCACTGCGTCTCCACCTGGTGTTGCGCCACCGTCATCATCCTGATCATCAGGTGCATCGCGGTCATCATCATCATCGTAACTATCTCCTTGCATCAAGCAGAAATTGTGAAGAACACAAGCGGCTGTGGTAGTTCGCGAAACACTTCTGTGGTCTTGTTCTATTTTTTTATCCAAAATTCTCCACCTGCCCTTCAGAAGACCGAAAGCTCTTTCTACTACAGCCCTCATGGCGCTTAGTTTTTGGTTAAATTTTTTTTCCTGGCGCAACAGATTACCACGATTGGGGAAAGGTTTTATTAACCAGCTACTAAGTGGATATGCGCTATCCCCGACAAGCAATGGCCTTACTTCAGTCCCTTGCATTATTTTTACCGGTGCAGCCAGAATTTCATTGTTTTCAGCAAGATCTGCTATACCGCTGAGTCGCAAAACTCTTGAATCGTGAACACTCCCAGGAAAGCCGACAGCAATGTGCCTAAACAGCAGTTCGCTATCAACAATTCCCTGTAACACAACACTATAAAACTGCTTTCGGTTAAAATAATCCTCTCGGTTTTCTGGCGGTGCCTTGATTTCAATGTGAGACCCATCTATAGCACCAACTATTTGAGGGAAATGGTACAACTCCTCAAAATCATCCATCACTTCTTTCACTTCATCCTCTGTAAACGGAAATCGAATGTAGTTATTTTTTCTTTCGCATAGAATGCTTTCAAACTGTTGGGATATAACTTTCGAAGTTGACTTTCCGAGTCCAAATTGAAGCCCACACGATCTGTAGCTATTCCCTGTAGCAAGACGCCAGAGTCCCACTGCTACACGCTTTTCAACGGGAACAGGCCGGCGCATCCTTGTTTCTTGTTTCTCTAAATCATATCTCAAAACATTGCACAATTCAATAAATGTCTGTCGACTCATACGAAAATTAGGCTTCCAGATGGAGTCCATTGCCGGTGAAACAAGTAGCAAATCAAACCAGTTCTGGGGTCTTGGCCAAACCCAGGCTCTTCTTCTTCTGTTGTTCTGATTTCTTTGGCGAGCTCTTCTTCGTTGAAGGAGAAGACAAGTTACAAAAATTAGCGTGTCTAGCTCGGCCAGAAATGTTAAATTAAGCTGCTCCCTCACGACAGCCAAATTTCTAGCCATAATCTGACCTTCTTGCCTGTGCAACATTAAGGCAGAGATCATAGCAAGGACTGCCAAAACATTTCTCCTGACCATAGTTCCGCTTGTCAGATGAACTCAGAAGTACATGTAGTCGATGTTTAATTTGTTCTATTAAATTTGCGACATGAAAGCCAAGGCTGTTCACATGTTTTGCGTAGGCGGTAAAGAGCTGCCAGTCAATGTAAATACGTTTACTTTTAAAATCTGTCATCAACTGTAAGTCAAGTCTGCTCTCAAAAACGGGTATGAACAGGAAAGTAAACAAAGTCTTACTTGACTTGAGTGCTTACTTACTTGACTTATCGCTTAGTGTGAACACAACTATTATGTATGCCGGCTAAGATTTTCAGACACTGTCCAAACATTTACGTTTGCTTTATACAAAGGGTTATATCGATATCGTTTGATGAGTGGACCTACATCAGCGCTCAGCCGAAGTATGTCAACCCCCTAATGAGGGACTAATAACTTTGCATTCATAATAGCTAGTACTCCATATCTTGCATATCGTCTTTATCGAACTGTTCACTTTGATTTCAACGGCCTGATAAGAACGGAAATACTCTCATGCAGAATATATTTATAACTGTTTTACAAGTCTGTACAATGAACGATACGTTATCTATAGAAACCATAACGATTTATTGTTTTGAAGCAAAGGAAGAGAGCTTGTCATCGACCCAATTAAGACGGAACTGGGAAAATGGAAAAAAATCTGCGTTATCATTTGCTTATCGAAAATTTCTCTCTGTGGTAGCAAAACTGACTTATGTGGTTAGGCTTCTTGATCTGGCCATTTTCGGTTTTCCTGGGAAATGTCCGGTTAACTTTTTAATCAGAATTTGACTATAAAGTGACCATTCCTTTTTTACGTCTATAAAAGTAGATTTAGAAAATGTTCATTTTTTCAACAAATTCTGAAGCTGACAATTTTTAAGAAATTTTGCGACTTTGACGTTTTTAAAAAAGCTCAGTAGGAAAACGTCGGTTAACAGTGAGAAGTTGGTGAGAATGACACTTGATAAACGGCCGGTTGAAGAATTTAGTCATCGCAATTAAATCCGTGGATTAAAGGTTATTATCGCAAACATTTAACAACAAATCTATCAAACAAAAGTAAAGTAGTTCTTCTTTCCGGATGTGACAGTATTAACACGGCGTTGTTTTTAACGGTTTGCAAGCACGAAAAGCATTTTATAGCAAACTCAGATCGATCTTTAAATGAATTTAATTCTAAAAGCTATTACACCAAATTAAAGGTTCTTTCTTTATTTATTTCAGTTAAATAAAAAACAAAAAACTGAAACTTAATGTTTGGTTTAAAATACCTAGTCTGCTTGAAGACAAGAGCCACAGTTTTAGAAATGACAATTTGAATAATGGAGTCACTTTACCCTATGGTGCAGTCAGAAATCAGACAAAACGCTTCATCAGTCTTCTGCCCTCAACATTTGAAAGGCTTTTGTTTTATTAAACTCCAATTTGCATTATCCACACGGAATTTTTGGCATCGATCGGATAAAAATGGTACACGTACCAAACAAAAATGCATTTGGCTCGAAAAAATCAGCCGTACTGGGCCAAAACACTACGTGCTCCGAGTACAAAGCATTATAACTATAAGACATCATTTTTATCCAAGCCATAAAAATCCGTGTATGGCCAGTAAATGCAGGGGGCTTAGGTCTAAGCAATTGTTCAATTTTAGACGTTGTTGACAAATTAAAGCCGAACTCGTGTGATTTCACACGGATCAGACAGAATTTTCAGTAAACTTACATATATACTTATTTTTAGACTCACTTCCAAAAGCCGATGACACTGTGAACGAACGATATTTTTGATATAAGGACAAACCATGGTTTTAGCCGACTTAATCAATGTAAACTGTGTGTATCATTGTACGTTGTCATATTCCTATGCTTTTATCAAGATTTCGATCACCGTATACCTATAGGAGTCATACTCATAGTCATAGACGTTTGGAGATCCCCAAAGTGTCGTAATCGGCTTCCCAGGGACGAGAAACCGATCAAAGTCCACTGACTATTTTTAAAAACATTTAGAAAACAACAACTTGTTGGAAAGAAAAGATAATTTTAAAAACTTACACTACGGGGCAATATCTTTCACCTGCCCGTCTGAGAACATTCATTTCACATCTTTTTATTTAGTAATACATTGATATTTAAATTTGTGGGAACCACGGGTTTTAAGTGTATCAGTGAGAAAAATTCAGAGAGAGAATTAGAATCGTTTTATGGTAAAAGAAACACATTTATGAAATGTTTAAATAGCAATATTTTTCACAAACCTTTAAAAATCATTTTCGAATTGAGATTTTCTCGAGAAAATATTTTTGTAACTTTAAATATAAATATAAATCTAGCAGCTTTGTGATTGTTGTTGTTTTTCGTGATTCTGTTTTGGTGTTTGTGCATGCCATAGGCAATATATTTTATTGTTGAACGTAACCGCACTGTGAATTAAGGAGAGAGTGACAGGCCGACTGTTGGAGGATTTTAATCAAGAAAAGAACAAATGCCCTCACAAAACACAATATAAAGAAAAACTTTAAAAACACCTCAGCAAGTTGGCTTGCCGTTAATAGACGACCAGCTGTCCAGACGTACAGAAAATCTCGCCAAGTGTTCGCATTTACTTCATCTACGCATTTCAGAAACTCGAATATTTATTCTAAAAGTAAAAGGCCTTTTTTATAAAGATATAGCTCGAGCAATTTGTGTGTTAATGACAAAGTGTAAGAAAACATTATTTGTATTATTAAATTATGCGAAGATATATCGATATTGTAACTTATAGTTGCAAACTATTCGAAGGCGACTATAGCAGGTGTGTAATATCGAACAATGCGTTGTTTTCAGTCATGGGCAATAAAACACTACACACACTTAAAAACCAAACCACCAGTCCAATATTTCCAACAGCGCACTGAATAAACTACACTTTTAATACAAGTATACAACTGTCAACTGATTAAATAATTTTAACTTTCCAGATGAAAATTTATGAACGCATTAAATTTGATCAACGGCCGTTATTGCTTATTAATGACATAACCCAGGGAATCTTCAAAAATATTCTCTGAACTATTCCTCTTTTTCCGGGAGAAATAATTTGAGTGTTGGTTAATTTGTGGTGAAAATGGTTCCTTGCTGTTTTCGCGCATAAATTTTCCTTTGGAAACCGACACTTGATCCGTGGGTTGTTTGGTTTGGGTGTAAAACAAAGAAGTTCATTGGTTTGCGGTTTGCTATTTACAATTAGTGACCGCTTCCCATTGGTCGCTATTTTTGTAATTGAAATCTATCATAAGGACAAACTAGTATTTTCCAAGCGCGAACGTGAAAACCATTGGAGATGATTGTTTTACTTCGATTTTAATATTCCATGTCCGATTTTTAAGACGGCTTGAGACAGCGGGTATTCTTAAGCGAAAACAGTGAATGGTTGATATAAAATATTGTAGCCTTTGCCAAAGGGTTGTTGTTAAATTTGCGGTTACAAGAAATGGATTCAAACACTAAGTCAATGGACAACGTAACGAAAGAGGAATTCGAGCAAGTTTTATCGAAATTGCGGAAGAGCGAAGACGAAAAGATGAAAATTATGAGGGACCATGGGAACTTAATGAAAGAAATTAACAAGAGGATGCACGTACACTTAGAAGAAATACGTCTTTTGAAAGATGTGAATCAGAAACTTCAAAACGATATCCAGGAGTTAAGGGACTTATGTTGCTATCTCGACGACGATAGACAAAAATGTCGGAAGCTTGCTCGCGAGTGGCAACGATTCGGTAAATACACTGCAACAGTAATGAGAAATGAAATGACGACATATCAAGAAAAATTAAGCACATTGGAATTTAAACAAGACGAATTCACTAGGGAAAATATTGAGTTACGAGAACTTTGTATTTATCTCGATAAACAGCGTCATCGCTTGCAAGAGACCTCTTCATGTGGTAACTGCACGTCACAGCAAATCGCTGTTTCAAATGGGAAGGAAAATGGACAGTTACAGGACAGGTCGAGAGGTACTTGAAATTCGTTTAATCTTGAACCACCTCCAATTTTTTATATTGCATTCTTAACACTACCGCCTCGTGTGCCCCGCTTTTGTAGCACAGTTGAATGAAGAATAGGCTGAATCAACACCGTTAGACAATAGATCTCCCAGTTTATATATTGACCGTTCGACTTGTGTTTTAACCCATTTTTGATCAAAACAGAGCATTTTCTTCTTACTCAAAATCGATTCCCTTCAACCAGCAACAATTTTTGCTTTCTATTCTTACCGCCAAATTAAATTAATGCCTTTTAAATTTTTGAATTATTATTTAGGGACGTTTTGATGATTTTTGTTTTTTTTGTAGCACGCGCAGGTCTGTAATTGTAACTTCGTGCAAATTATCAGTGCCTTTCTTCTTCATTCATAGACAGTAACTTTAGTCTCGGTTTGTTCCAATATCCCTATCATAATCGTTTTCCTTTCTGAAATAGAAACTAAAATATTCCGCCTAATAAATTTGGGACACTTACTAGTTAATTATACCATTATTTTGTTAAAATTGTAGATGAAAAACTCGAGGCAAGATTACAAGACTTGGGCAATGATGTATCGCATATGAAGGTGGGAATTTCTGCTTTTTATATTTTATTTACAAAGTTTTACTTAAATGAAAGGAAGTATGTCTAGCCACTGTCAGAGTATTTTGTCTTTCGGTATTTATCTTTCCAGTTCGTATCCGGGTGAATTTTAAAATGTTTTGAAAGGGCATGACCTTTCGAGATGTTTAGCTTTTAAGTCATGGGAAAAAACTCTAGAAATATATAGAAACGGCCGTTTGCGTTCATGGCTTTGTTCGTGATATTCGTTACAAATCTTTTAAAGCCTAGAACGAACTGTAATAAGCGCGTAAAACCCATTCTCCACAACAACTGGGCAATGATTATTATTTGAAGCTTTATCTCAACCGTCATGTCGCCAATTGGCGTTCATTGTTTTCTCAAACTGTTGTTTTGAAATGCAGATAAGTATTACTTTCTATCTCCTATGGAATTCAGTAAATAGTAGATTTTGCCGCTGCAAAGTTGACAAAATGATAATGGCAGGATCAAGAGAAATATGAGTAGCCGTGTTTGGTAGTGATTTTTGGGTTTCCGATAAAAAGTTCAGAGATGTAGCGCAATGGCAATATCTCCAAACCATTATCAATATTTCTTATGTAAACAGAATTTGCAAAGCTATGATTTTCGTTATCAAGAGTTTATCTTACAAGATCAATTCCTTTTTTCTTATTACCAAAAATGTCTTATTTTGTGTGAGTTTGTAAATGTAAGAAAAGTTTGATATTGATAAAAAGCCTGAGGGTTGAAAGAGTAATTATACTGACTACCGTATAATAAACTGACCAGCTGGTACGCGACATATGTCAGTGTATTTTTCAGGAGGAATTTTTCAGAATTAATTATTACATTCCATTTACTTTCTGCTCAAATAAGTTGTTGACTTAATTAGTTCCTAGTCTTGTATTGCACCAATGTAATTATAATCATGGTATTTTTAAGTAATTTTTAACAAAATTGCCAAAAATAAAGATTTGAATTCTCACACAGGTATTCTATGCTGCCAAACCATTTCTAATTTGTTTTGGCTGACCATAAAATCAACTGCAATATTTTAAAATGTACATTTAGTGCCATGCATGCAGTTAAATAGTTGATATGAAACATGTTTTGTTAGGATTACAGATATATACTATTTAAATATTATATATGTATTTATTTATTATTAATACAACACCATAGCTAGAAATTTTGATGGTGAGATAAGGTAATTTTCTAGGAAATATTTTAAAACTTCTCCACTCTTAACTATTTGGTCTTGTGGTTCTTGTAAAATCTCTTCAATTTATTATTTTTCAGGGGGAGGGGCGAGGGGAAGGACACACCTGCCCCTCAACTCACACTACCAACGGTCCTGTAATAAAATTGTTAATATCTATAGTCCCATGATATTCAAACATTTGACTAATTGTCCTTTGAATGATGTTGCTGTGTTTATATATGTATATATATTTTGATGATGAATAGGTCTCCTAAATTTGTTTTGGTTAAAAAGTATTATTTTAATCATTAGTTTTATTATTGAGTTATTGTTATTGCTATTATTATTATTATTATTACTACACAAGATTAAAACTTTGAATAACAGCCCATTTGTGTAAAATTTAC
>JAOCPT020145015.1:0-14041 GCA_026546935.2 Palythoa grandiflora | reverse complement strand
TATCTAAAGTTTTTTAAAAAGAAAAAAGAAAAACTTGATGCATAGTTGGAAATCCTAAATAACAAAATATTCTGGTGGTGGAAACAGCTTCGGTTCATTTGTTAGCACAATTAGGTGAACTTCATATTGGCCATACGACATGTAACCACTGTTGGTATATAACCTTAGCTCTAATTACGAGGTTGTGCTGGAAAATACAAACCTGTCACTCTCCTATCACGCCATATTTGACAAGTCAAATTTAATCCTGAACTGTCAAATTTAATTGATGACGGTAATTTATAAATTAGGTTCGACACATTTGAAATACGACCTTTGAACTGGGTCTAAGGGTGTTAAGTTATTTGTGCAAAACAATATCACCAACTTCTTTTCTTTTTGGATAGCTATGCAGTGCCCAGAAATTAAGCCACCAGCAAACTCCTTTGTACCGCTCTCTTGCATGGACGACCTTTCATTTGGATCTTCCTGCAAGATGTACTGCACACCGGGTTACCATGCCAACGGAGATGACACAGCGACCTGCGATGTATCCACAAGCATTCCGGGCGTTTCATGGACTATGGGAAATTTCTCATGTGACGGTACATATTTTAACCCTTAAACGCATGGATTAAAATCCTAACAAATATGTACAACGTTTGTTGTTAACTGGTTATTAAGGAAGCAAACCAGCTTTTCCGGTCGCCATTTTGGCCGCCGCCATCATGGATTTTCACATTTCAATTTCGTACAAATTTTGAACAAAACAATAAATAATCATATTCGGGAAGTTTTTTTTATATAAAATTAAATTTAATAAACAACATATTTGTTTTAAAGACATTTTCATGAAAAAGACATTTTGAAATGCAACACTTAATTTGCATAATATAATTTGCAAGATAACGCGAGCAAGATATTTATCAGACTACAGTTACTGAAAGTTTCATAGGCATAGCTAGTTTTTTTTTAGATAGTTTTATTAAAGTCTTCTAAGGCAGAATTGCACGACTATTTACATTTACAAAGATGATAATAATAAAAATATTAATAAAGTTCAAACTATTAAAAAGTGCTTATAATTTTAAAAAATACTTATAATATTAAATTATATAAGGTATCTATTTCCTACTCATGCTCGGGAAAAAGGTAGAACTAAAGCGTTTAGTACGCATAATTATTTATTGTAGAAAAAACACGCTGGCTTCTCAGATGATACGGACATTTGTTCTTGGCCAGTAGCAGATGATGGAGCTTGTGTTTGGGTTCAGAAACCACCTGATTAAAGAACTTTTGGCAGTGATTGCTACATCTACACTACTCTTATTTCCTAT
This sequence comes from Palythoa grandiflora, assembly GCA_026546935.2. Taxonomy (NCBI): domain Eukaryota; kingdom Metazoa; phylum Cnidaria; class Anthozoa; order Zoantharia; family Sphenopidae; genus Palythoa; species Palythoa grandiflora. The sequence continues at coordinate 12,725 of JAOCPT020145015.1, read as the reverse complement.
ATATTATTTTTTCAGTCCAGAATAAGTTTTACTTTGTTAAGATAAAAAAACTGAAAATAATACTCATTATCACCACTATAAGCAGTTAATTATAAAATAGTAAACTGCCCTCTCTAAATTATTCATTTTCCCAAGCTAAATATTTTTTACTGCCTTTATTCTGATTGTCTTCAGAGACAATGTACTGCCTCACCAAACCAATAAGATACATTGTAAAGATACTATTTTTTGCACTGCTGGAACCTGGCAGGAATTTTTTCTGACCACTTGCTGTTGCTTTTGTCTTTGATAAAGGTCAAGAGATAACATAAATTTGATTCGGTTTTTAAATGAGAAAAAGTTTAAATTTTCAAATAGAATAAATTATGCTTTCAAATTGTTAGAAATTTTACTTTTGTGTCTTCGAACAAAATTAAGTGATTCACATAAGAACTAGACAGATGACAATAGGCCTGCGGCAACTTTCTTTGGAGCAATTTCCCTATAACGGATTTTTTTAAACTCAACCAAAATGTGGTACAACAGCTAGCACTGGTAATTGGGAAGTTCAAAAAAGACTGGTCACGACAATAATTTGTTTCAGTATATTTTGTGAAAATAAATCCTAGACCAATTAAATTTGCCAAATTAATTGGATATTTGAATTAAACTTCACAAAATAGTCATGTTTCTTACTAAAATTGCCACCAAGCTCCCAAGTTCTTACCTGGATCACTACTCTGGATCTGGATCTTCACCTCTTCTCTGTTCAGATTTTTACCAAAAAATGTTCAATATTTTGGATAATAAATTTTGGTCTTGTGCAGTGACGATGATAATAAAAAATTATGACTTTTGCCAGGCATAATGGTTTACAGTATCTGTGCCCTCAAAAAGTTGTTCATTTTCCTTTTATAATTTTATCTTGTTTAACTTTTTTTTACTCTGTTTTTTAATGCACAAAAATTTTGAATCATAATCAGTACAAATTTCACTGCATCTTTCATACAGCCGAACCAATCTGCCAATGTATGATGTTTAATGACTTGGAGTAAGTTGTTTTACACAGGACTACATAATATTGTAAGAACTAAACAGTTCGCGACAACCGCGCCATCTTGATTACTCAGTTAATCTCTTGGGGTGGCCCGCAGGGCTCAACACACGTGGCATTGTTCAACTACGCATGACTAATAACCGGAACTCAATAACATTTGCATAACATAACATCTGTCTTCTAAGTGAGTTGGCTAATTTCTGGTCTTTGAATGGGATGGAAATTCGTACTGTTTATGCCTCTTGCTGACCCGTTTTTGTGAGCGAAACTGTTTTGTTGTTGCTACTGCTGCTGTTGTTGTTTTATCCTTGAGCTGAACTTGTTTATAGCTGAATTTATAGGACTGATAGTGTATGCCAATCGTGTAAACACAGATCGTAGTTCGTGTGACGCGAATGACGTGGTCTACACGGCTCGACACCTTCACCAACGCGTGGCAGAGCATAACAGATCCTGCATTGATCAACACCTTCAGCGTGAGCACAGCATTACAACTTCAGTTAATGACTCTCAATTTACATGTTTAAAGAAATGTAGAAACAAGTTTGATTGCCTAGTGTACGAGATACTATTAATTCAGAAAATCAAACCAAGCTTGCATGTTCAGTCAGATTCTGTACGTCCCAAACTTTTTGTTTGAACACCTTTCAAGTTTTGTTTTTGTTTTACATCTTTGGTTGTGCAATTCAGCCAAGCTTATTGCCAACGAGCGATCCGAGCCAAAAAGCGAGGATCGTGAGGCGGCAGCATTATAGAATCGCCTGTGAAGTATCGACCTGTAGGCGAAAAAAATCTCGAGTGATTTCAGAGAAAAGTAATGTAATAATAGGAAAGACGCGTGAGCCAATCGCAGCGCGAAAAAAGTAATGTAATGTAACAATAGGAGTGCACTTTAGGAACTAGCGCGTTCCAAATCGAGTTAGCAAACTCATAAATTGCCCAGCAAGCCACTTATCGAAAGCAACTCGCATCGGCCACCTCGCCAAACAGTGAAAGCTTTGACAACTTATCGGCACACGAGCTACATTAGTCGAACGGCCGGCGCTAGCGATCCAGAAAGTAAAGTAACACCTTGTATGTTTTTGCTTTAAATATTATTGTTGAATTATAAATATATGAATTATTCAAACAGCATCAAATCTAGATATTCAAATCTGAACAGACCTGAACAATATAAGTCGCTGAAAATGAATAGCACAGTAGGATACCTGAACCGTGTGCAATTCCACATTTGGCTTCGGCTGCATTAAAAATACATTTGTTATGTCATATCCCACATTTGGCATTTACTCATACAATACCAGTTTTGATATAATTATTTGTCAATAAATTTGTTCTGTTTGGAATAAGTAATGTGGTTGTTCGTGATAATTAAATTTTTTAAAGTCTCTCCATTCAGAGTTGAAGTACGATCTTGTCAAATACAATAATCTCTAGAACCATTCCGATTATGAGTTTTTATCATTTTTGACAAAAACTCATCAATGAAAAATTTCAAAACTGTTCTTTAGCAGTTGAAAACATTTTTAAATATTTCGTGCTCGTTGGCACTTAGCGAAAGCTACAACTATTTTTATAATGCGCTTTACGCAGGTCGATCGCTCCAATCAATTTCCTGTAGAACCAACATTATATACAAGTTCGTGACGTGGTGCAATCCAAACCACTAGTCACGTGAGCTTAAAAAACAAATCTGCGCACGTGTTGGAAATTCGTGGCACACATGGTTTGGCCATGTTCTAAACTACAGGTTTGTTTTTGTCAAACCGTAGACTTATCAACTTGTCAGCGAACGGATATGATACATTCCAGTCTCTTTCCTTTGGTCACCGCTTGTCAGCACGCAAGTGTTGTGCATTTGGTTTTGAGTTTGGAATGTTCGGAGTTGGGATTGAGTTACAGTTTTTGAGCGTCATAAATACACTAGGATTCGTTCGGGTGTATTTATTTTCCTCGCTACGTCGCACTGACGAGTCCCAATCAGGACGAAACAGCTGTCTGCGACTGCAAATTCTGGCTTTATCCGTGCTCCTGATCATATTGGTTCACTGACAAGTTATTTCGCAGTACCTCAGCCTTTCATATATTAGTTTTGTGTCTTAACATTTTGGCTGTGATCTTAATTGATCCTGCGACAAAGGCATTTCGTACACGGTTCTTGCAACACAGTTTCTATATTTTTGATAAGACCTTTTATATCCTGAGTAACTTATTTTTATAAAGCTTAGTTTGTTTTGTCGAGTTTTGGCAATCAACTGCAAATATTGATTAAGAAATAAAACTTGGTTTCCGTGCCTCTATAGCCTGGTGAAAACCTCGGCGAACATTTGGGAAAATTCGAGAGCAGATAGGTGAAAACCCTTGCACACTTCGCAAACTTTGCCAATGTTTTCACCAAGTTATGAGAGTACGAAAAACATGTTTGAATTCTTTTTAAAATTATTATTTTCTTACTAAAGAAAGAGAAAGACGATATACTAAGTACTACAGTTAAATTTTATACGTGAAACTGCTAAGTCTCACAACTTGTCGAGAGCGAACGTCATTTTCGTACTTCGACATAGCGCTATGAAAACACACTTTTCAACCAATCAGAACGCAGGTGAGTATCTGAATTATTTTATAAATCCTTATCTTGGCTTTTGTTTCCCAGTGTATAGGGTACATAATAATTGCAACCTTGTCGTTTGCTTTTGTCTCCTAAAAATTACAACTACATGGCAAAAATTAAACCGACTTTAATGCATTGTATGCAATGTCTAGTTTACTTTTTCTGATTGTTAAGTACGATTACAATGCAATTCAAAATGAGTTTAGCTGAAATAAAACTTTACAGTAAAAACTCACTGATAAATACTGTATTGTAACAGACATGCATTAAAATTTATCCAAGAAATTGGAAACACCATAGATATTTAAAATAATAAAATATTATTAAATAAATTTTAACTGCACGTTTCAGTTTTTCTTCTTGTCTGTTAGAGCACCATAGCTCTTAAAATTCTTCAAACTAATTTTTTGCAAGATCAATTCATTTAGGATCTTCATGAACGGAATCACTTCCGGCTGTTTTCTTTTTTGTTTGTGAAAAGTAATAATGCTTCAATATACAAACACAGTAGAATTGCTGTTTTTCTGCCGGGTTTCTTGTACGTGTTATGGTTTTACTAGGGGAGTTATCATTTCGAAAGAGTGAACGATCGGTTGTACTTCTACTGACCGAAAAACAAAAAACAAAAAATAAAAAATACTTTGACAAAAAATCCGAAAACTGAGAAAGGAGCATTTGAAAATCCGAAAAGTGCAACTCAAACTATTGCAAAATGAAATAAAATGGCCAACGCAAAAATAAAAAACTTTAGTTTTGTTATCAAGATTAAATTTTAAAAAGGGCAAAAACAGTCGCTCCAAATTATAGAATGATTTAATGAAAGCATTGATTTTCCGAATCAAAATAATATATTTTTTCCTTTGGATCTATAGATTTGATTGTCTTTTTTGAAATTACAGTAAAGTGAACCATGTCGAAACAAAATGGAAAGATATGTTTATTACATATAAATTCAAATCAGTAGGTTTAGCACCAATGTAGAACCGTGAACGATCAATTTATCTTTGCCAACGTTGGATCAAAAGATCGTGATTAATTGTTTTAAAAATAATATCAGTAAAAACTAAATTTTTGACAAAAAGACTTGAAAAACTGATCTCACAACGTGAAAGAGAGACGTGGAGAGGATGCTCAATATTTCGTAATATTCAGATATAGTTTGCGAAATTTATAACACACACACTACAAACTACGTTCTCAGGGCTTTTGCGTGAGTTTCGCGTTGAAAATTAGAATAAAATTGGTTTTTGCGGTTTTTAGATAATGAAAGTTATAAAAACATTTAAGTTTTGGCTGCACTTTTAGTAGCCTTCATCAGAATGGAAATTTAAAAGTTCAAGATGTATTTTGCGTGTGAAACTAAAGAAACAATTTTATATTAATTTTTGATACAGGTAATTGTAGTTTATTCATCTTGTTGAAATCGATCAGAACTTGTAATCTGTGAGTTTTAATAATAGAATTAAAAAGGACCGCTTTGGATAGATAATTAGTGATATTGTGATAAACCATAAAATTGCTTTGAGGAGACAACAAAAACATCTGTCGTTTTAAAATGCACGGTTCTACCATCGAGCCAAAGATAAATGAATTTGTCTGGTAGAAATGATATCGGAGGGTTTAGGCTCGTCATGGTGCATCTTATAAAGAAAAAGATATCGTACGGAAAACAGCAGAGATAAAAATTTGAAGTCATTTATTTCCTATACTCTTTATATTTGTAATTAAACGAGTTTGAATAGCAAAGAAGTCAGTTCATTATCTTGATAAAGGTGTAATCAGTAAATTAATAAGGAATTGTCATCAAAATATCTTTTCGAAAGATATAGCCCTCCTTGGAAAATGAATAGTTTTAACATTTAGTATTCATACATTAAAATGTATTTAATATTTATTTTTTTCTGTGGACATTCATTTAATTCTATGATTTCGTGAAACAAATATTGGATAAGGTGTGTTTTGCAACCCGCAGAGATTTCTAAATGAGTTTTATTATCAACAGTTTTGCTCTGTTACTCTAAATTTCGTTAACTACGGTTTTTTTGAAAATGTGTTTAATGAAAAAAAAATGTTTTCAACTCAACTAATTTCAACTTGCGTCTTCGGAAGCAGAAACAACTCGTAATCTATTCCCGATTGTAGAGACTTTATTGTCAATAGGAAAGAATTTCAATTCCTGTTTATTAGATTAGAAGGGAATTTTGAATATGCTTTTCATTCTATAATGAAAGGGAAAACCTTAAAGTAACGAATAGGAAACCGGACAACAAAAGCTTACAATGCATTTACGTCCATCAATTCAAATTTATTGTGTGGGAGGTTTGCTGGTTTTAAAAATTCGTTAATTGTTGATTGTGTGTTTATTAAACTCTTTCTTGAGGAAAAACTTCATTACAAACGCCTGTCTCATTGCATTATCAATATTACTAGAAACTTTCAGGCTATAAAACCGCTCGCCAGAACTCGCTTGTCACAAGACTCATACCAAGAAGCCGAAAGGACCTTGTAAAGAGATATCTCTAGCAAAAACAAACTAGCTAAAGATGAAATCGCTCGTTGTAATTTTCGCTCTTCTTGTCGTTATTTCTCACCTTCCAAGAAACGACGCCTTTACAGCAGGAGCGGGAAATATTGGTCAAGGTGATTGGCCCGGCAAGAGAGAACTAAGTTCACAGGTATGATTTGAATATTTTTACTTAATCTTTTTGGAATGTTTTAACACCGATGGAAAAAAAATTGTGCCCAACGAGAAATGAAATATTTAAAGAAAAATTCTAAAGAATGAAAGAGGTAACATAAAAAACAGATCGCAGAAAAAAATGAGGTTAAAACAGAAAAAATTCCCCAAAAGGTGGGCGCAACTAGTTTGGACTTGAAAGTTCTCCAGAAAATCACCCTGGGGCTTTATTGTTATTTCAATTTTCAATCCTGCACGAAGTATTGTAATATAATTTCAAGCCGCACTGAAATAGAGGAAGCGAGAGCCTTCGATCTCTGGGGGCTTGCTTGACAAGCAGTGCCGCCTTTTCTATCTGCCATGAATTCTTTTTTTATCTGGTACCCTGCTGCGCTTTTTCTTAAAATATCAAACTTCTAATTCAGTCGATATTAGTGTGGACATTAACGAACCTAATTGCCGAAAAATTAGAAAAGATTAGCTTTCATTTTGTTTGATTTTTGAACTTGGGTACGAAAATTATAGTACTTGAAATTTGACAAAATTTACTATTCAGCAGAGAAGAACCTCTGAGTGAGAGAAAAAAGAGAAACACAAAACTGGCTAAAGAAAGGAATTAAATAAAAGGAAAAATTTTGTGCTGAATTAAGGTAAAAATAATGGGAAATTGCCTCAACGGTTGGAATCATTGCGCATGTCACTTATTAGAAGTTTCAATTTAATTATACATAACTTTAGAAAATCATTCAAATAGAACTTGTACTAAAAAGTTGAAGTTCTTTTGATTAATTTATATTCAAAATAGTATATATATTAAGTTCGCTATACCTACTGTTATCACGTTCGTTATTTCAATTAAGACTGACACGAGTAACACAAAGGCTAAAACAACCATTAATTTTTCTCTCACTACGCCATGCGTTAGAGATCATAAAATCAGTTCGTACTGTACACTCCATGTTATTACCGTTTTGTTTTTACATAAGTATATACCAAAAACTTATGCTCTAATTGTTACTGTTGGAGACTTAAGTCGGTAATTAACTAATGACTGAAGCCTTTGGATAAAATCAAAAACGTATATCTTTGATTCCATCGCATAGATGAAACAAGTTGACATAACTGTGCTTTGTAAAGGGAAACAATCGCTGTCACTTGTGCTAGAGCGAATTTCCGTTCTAAAATTATTAAGGCATACTAAATGGTCAAAATTACATGATATAAACTGTTATTCAAACAGGAACATTCCAGTTGCTCCACAAACTTTTATATCAAGTCAAGCTTGTAGAGTTCAACAACCTAGAAATTGCTTGGTACGTTTTCATGTTGTACAAACCCGACCTAAACATCTGCCACATTACTTTCTCTTCGGTGAAAAACTGACCCTCTTTCAAAGGAACTCGGTTATAAGAAAGTCAGTTTTACAAGAATGAATAATCAAATTCATTTGTAACTGTTTTATAAAGACTATATAGTTTATGAATTTCAACTGCGTCCAACTGCGAAACAATTTCTTTTCTATTTTATTTTGTTTGTTCGATTGAGGAAAGTGGCATAAGGGTTTGAATAATGCAGGAAATCTTTTCGATTTTTCAACAGTTTAAATAATTATTTTGCGGAAGAATGCATAGTAAAAGCTGACTGTCAACAAAAATATATGTTAAAACTAACAAATCCGAAAAAAGCAATATTAACATAAAAAAACACGCTATTCATTTGTAACACACTTTTATACCTTTAAAAGAACAAAAATAATGATTTAGAAAACGAGACTTTGTCGAAGAATATAAAGTATAAAAATGAAATTGCTTATGACTAAACTTTCAACCAAGCAAAATGAATGGTCGAGATTTAATTGATTTAGTTCAGAACGGTGAACACATGCATGCACAAATAATTTCTATTCTTCAATGCTGAAAAAAATGAATGACCATTTTATATGAACAAAACCAATCATCATCTTCCTTCAAGACAAACAAAATGAATGGTCACTTTATAGGGTTCCATCAGCTGGTTCAAAAGTTAGAATGAATAACACCAATCATTTCTACTCTGGAAGACCAACTCAAAACGGATCACTTTATAGTGTTTCATCATCTGATTAAAAAGTTAGAACGAATGAAATAAATCATCTCTACTCTTCAAGACAAACAAAATGAATGGTCACTCTATAGGGTTTCACTAACTTTTTCAAAAGTTAGAATGAATAACACCAATCACTTCTACTCTTCCATACAAGCAAAATAAATGGACATTGTGTAGAGGTTTTTGACCACTGATTCAAAAGTTAGGAATTCTTGATATGTGTCGACTAGAAGTTTGGCTGAGAAGGAGTTAAGATTGTTTTGTTTGGATTTTGTTGTAGGGTGCTATCCAGAGATTAAACTACTTCTGCGAGGCCGCTGAAGTTGTATGTGGCGTCCCTCACAGACGATCCCTATCATCAAGGAAGACGCATTAATGAATCGGAACAAGAACAGAAGAAATAACTAGATTGGGAAGCTGGGCCATTAGCCATTAATCCTTGCAATTGGTGGAGCCGGAGGACATTTTAATTTGAACACTTGAAATTTTGTCTCACGACTGCAAAGATGCCTAATCCTAGTAGAAACTTCATGTTAGACTCTCTCTAGCCTAAACAAAACAAAGCGATCAAATGTAACTGTGGTACAGTTTATAGAATAAACGGCATTCAAATAAATTTGTTGTATTTCACTGGCTTAAAGCAGATTTTGTTGGAGTGTCGCAAAAAGTTGTCTTTGCAATGATTTTGGTAAGTTGTGTAATTGGTTAACTTATTTTAGAAACGTCGAGCAGTGATTGGTTAACTTTAGAAACGTCGAGCGATGATTGGTTAGTTAAGACAAGACAGGCTAGGAACAGGCTGCCAGCATAATACACAACTTCAACGGACCGTGACCTCGGTTCCAGGTTGAGGACTGGGTGCCAAACTCGGGGTAAAAGCAAAAGTTTCATGCGATTCGCACAGGTCGAACTTCGATTTTATTGTCTTATTTCGTCGATATTTGTTGATTGTTTGCGAATCGCACGTGAACTGTTTGTTGTTGTGACTTGCAAAGTGGTCTTTCTTCCCAAGTTTGGCTCCCAGTCCTCAACTTGGAACCAGACTGCGATTTGTTGAAGTGGTGTATTTTTGGCATAATTTGTTATTACTAGAATAATTTCTAACGATTTTCTGAAAAAAGCACTGCTGGCATAACTTGTAGTTTTGACTTGTTTAACAGAACAAAATTGATATTCAATCGATTACGCAGCAATGTTAATTTTCTGATGTTTTTAGGCATTCTGCTACAGCAGAGCGAGCATGCTTTTGGTAGCAGCATCGTTTAGCAATGAACAAGATCACGCTTTGACTGATTATCTTCAAGCTAGTGTCATGATGCAGTGCAATAACCAATGAGAACAGAGATAAAGCGCTATTAGTACTTTGACTACAAGAATTGACTTGCTTTGGTGAATGACCTTACAGAACAAGCGGAGTCTGAATAAAACCGATCTTTTTTCGCATTTTAATTTGTTGGCACTTAAGTTTGAGTTTAAACAGCTGTCAGTCAGTTGCTTTCTTATAATTCTTGTATTTTTCCATTTTATTGACGCTTCAGTTTTGTTCATTTCCTTCTGCCAATGATTTTGCAAGGCAGGAATAAGTACAAATAACCAAAGAGTTGAAAAATAAACTTAGAATTTGCACAAGTAAAGGTTCTAATCCTGAGAAGATTCATCGTATTTTCCATTTGCATGTTTGTCTGTGGTATTTTCATAAAAAAAGTAAAGACTATAAGCATGATGTCTGCATATTTTCGTTAAAATAGGCATCATTTACAAAAACTAGCAAAATATTTGGCAAAATTTTGTAAAAAAACGAGCACTGCTAGTGAGCTTGATATGTCAGTTTTGCGGCCACAATCTGTGAAACACAATAGCTAGACAGGAACACTCGTTTCACACCTCAGCAGCTTTGTTTCGTTTCGTTTTTGTTGTGTTTTAATTTGTTTTCGATACATGGTTTTCCTTTAAATTATTCTTATAGTTACCGTTGTTCTTTTCTGTTATAAAAACCGGTCAGTCAACTCATTGACGGTTTTGCCATCCAATGGTTTTGCGTTTTCTTGGACTGAAACTGCATGAAAGAACCCAATTTTGGTCACTAACATTACCTTCGTTGCCTTTCTCAGGTTTTAAACTCATTTCTTTTTTATTTTGGTTCTTTTTCCAAATTAAAGGTCTACCGTAATAGTAATGAAGTAGAATGCAAAAAATTCGCTCAGCAAAGTTTCGCCCGGCTGTATATTGCGTTGTGTATTTGTGTTGTTTTTGCTATCTTTCCTGATTGGTCGTTTATCGTGCCATGTATTGTGTTTGTTTTGTCAACAATCCAAGATTATCAATCTTGTCTTAAGGCTGGTTCACATTTGTGAAATAAGCACAAGCAAAAGTACAAGCATAAGGTAACTATGGTCACACACGTGATATAAGTACAAGAAAATGAAATATACGCATGCGCAAAGTGGAACGTGTTGTGTTCTTTGCTTAGGTATACTTGTTCAAGTTCACGGATGTTCACACAGGGCGAAACCATAACGAGCAGCAACGAAAACAAATTCATGATGATCATAGATAGATAGATAGTTTATTAAATTTTAAAATTGCAGCTTTACATTAAACACAATTAAAATTAAATAGATATAGACAGCATGAGTCAAATGCAGCAAATTTCCGCAATTTTTTGTAATTGTAAAAATGACTCACATTTTTACTAACTAACACTACGTTTCTGCTACCTAGATTGAAACAAAGAGTATATGTTTTCATAAAACTTGAATTTTAAATTCCCAGGTACACTCTTTAAGTCTTTTTTATAAGAACGTCAGGCTGAAAATCGGCCAAAATTTAAGAACATGCTAAAAACACACCAGAGGCTGAGGAATGGCCGAGAACTTTATTTTGTTATTTGAATGCACAAAATCATGGAGTCGGCAAATCATCGATAGTGCAACATTTTTTACAACTCGAGTAAAGTACATGGAACTTTTTACAAGAACCGACTTTGTTGGACTCTCTTACTCTATCTACTTGTTTATCAAATATCGAACTCCTATCTTCTTTAATATAAAGATGTTCTTAATAAAACAAGCGTAGAGGATATTGCACGATGGCGCGAACAAATGAAGTTTATCTTCGAGTAAAATAGATATGAGTGTTTATCTCCAAGGGGCCATGTTATTTTCTTTTTATTATATAAAATCTTCATAGTCAAAATCTTAGAAAATCATTCGAAACTTCCAACAGTTTCCGAAAATCTACGGGAAGCTTCGTAAATAATTAAAAACCGTTTCTTATGCGCTTTTGGATTTTTAAAAATTTTCGGAAAATCTTCGGAAATCTTCGGAAGTGTTCGAAAATCTTAGGAAATTTTCGGAAGTACTTTAAAACCTGCTTTTAAGTAATTTTGCGAGTTTTGAAAATTTTCGGAAAAACAAAGGAATGACGTCAGCGATATCTTCACTGGTGAGGATATGGAAAATATGTCACTCGTACGAGTGGCGTATTTCCAGTAAAACACTCATATCTATGTAATAAAGCAATATATGATTATCGGACATATCAAGCGAGCAGATGCGAGACATAATTATATCCAACGGGAATAGAAAAGATCTTAAATAGTAATTCTGCTCCCCGTGTGAGTCTCTGTAGCTCAGTGGGCAGAGCATCCGACTGGTAATCAGATGGTTGCAGATTTGATTCCTGTCAGCGACACAAATTTTTTTCTGAGCCCTCAATTTGAGAAGCACTTTCTTTCTAACACTGAAACTGTTGTTGCTGTTATTGTTGTTCGGAGCATACCTCTTTAATATTATAGATGTTGCTTCATAGTTCAGTGGGTAAATAGAGGGTTATGAGAAAACTGCACCAATAACACGCGCAGAGGTCACGGATTCGAACAAAAATTTTGTTAAAGCTTTTCCTTCGCAATTGCTTAATTGCCAATATTAGAATTTTCATCATGCATCTCGAGTAATAGAAGATCATGTCATTTATAACAACTTTGTTTATAGATGTGGTACAAACAAATTGAGGTAATACGTACGTCAAGAATTATATCTTAACTCTTTACTAGTAGAAGCTAGCCCTACGTCAAACAGCCTAATTTAACAGGACTGGAAGGACTATGTGAGTGATAAAACTAGACTAATTGCAACTATCTTAGTATCTTAGTCATTCTTTCGCTGAGTGAATGGAAAATACTACTACTACTATTACTATTGCTACTACTACTACTATTCTATACTACAACTACTACTGCTACTACTACTACTACTACTACTACTACTACTACTAATAATAATAATAATAATAATAATAATAATAATAATAATAAT
>JAOCPT020144083.1:0-14044 GCA_026546935.2 Palythoa grandiflora | reverse complement strand
TGTTATTGTCATTGTCAGTGTTATTGTCGTTGTCAGTGTTATTGTCATTGTCAGTGTTATTGTCGTTGTCAGTGTTATTGTCATTGTCAGTGTTATTGTCGTTGTCAGTGTTAATGTCGCGGTCAGTGTTATTGTCGTTGTCAGTGTTATTGTCGTGGTGGCTTTGGGGGCAATCTGTGTTGAGGTTGTGTGTGACACCATCCAGGAATATCAGCAAGAGTTCATCGTTACCCTGCAGAGCGTATTGAAATACTGTTGCTCAGCTGGCATTCTAATTTGTAGAACCAAGCACATAGGCTCCGTGTAATTTTCCCTGCTTGAGTCCTTTTCACCTCTCAGCGTTGACCTTGTTATCCATAAACACAACCGCAAAATATTCATAAAGCTGATAAAAGAGAACTGATTTTTCCTGTATTTAGGTTTTTGTTAAATGTTATTTTCCATTACTTTTTCGAAATATAAAACAGAAAAATAGAATATATTTTAATTTTTTTAAAATTACAGTTCTGAACCACAATTGTTACGGTTATGAAGAGGTTCAAGGGTCAATTGAATTATTTGGTGGAAAGGTTATTGAACAAAAAGTATATTCAAAACAACAGAAGAAATAGCTTATATAAAACGAGGCAACAATTAGTTTAAGTAATTCTTTTTTGTTTTTATATATTTATCAATGTTTTTTTTTTAATTTTACTTTAGGCACACTTTTTATCGTAATAATTATTAGTTTAATTCTTGTTGTATCTGTAATGGAATTGAACCGAGTGGACAATTTGGTCTGAAATCATACACGTTATTTCAAAATCAAACGAGGGCGTAGACCACTTTATTGCATCCATTTTCAAGTCACACAACAAGAAAATGTGAAAATAATCCTTTTTTGAAGGAGCCGGTTTGTTAAATAAAGAAAAAAAGCTGTGATTAATAGTTGAAAATAGTGCGAAGGAATGATTAATCAGATTGCAGAGATTGCCTGTTATTTCAAAATGGATGTTATGAATATTAATAAAACTTTTGTCAACTACAAAAAATTACCTAATGATGTCTTCGTAACAGGACCAGGGGTTTAAAACTGCAAGCAATACGGAACTAAATGATTCCTCAGTCTTAGTTAAAGATGTATACACCCTTTCTAATTTGTTGCTAAATTCTATGTTCAGAACTGTGTGTGTTCAGTAATTTTCACTCTCACACCATTGTGTTTGAGTTAATTAAATGTTACTGAAGTGTCTGACATCTAGATCTGTGCAAGCATTTGTTATAATTTTCTCCATGGAGTTTGAGCTACCGATAGTTTAGTACTGAAATTGGCTATGATACACATGGATATATTCAGTAAATTTGGCGATTACACGATGGAGGTTGCGTTAATTGTTACAAAAAGCGTACGCTTGCACCATGGTGTTTGAGTTAATTAAGTAGCAACTGAATAGAACTTAGTCGGTAGCCGAGTATGTGCACAGAATTTACTGTGTGGGATGTGTTCCAGTACAGTACAGCTTTCACCTTACCAGTACTCGCAACTGATTTGCCAGCTTCCTCATTGTTACGATTGCTAACCACATTTTATGCTAAGTGTGTTTAATGATTCGATTTTTCGAGTTTGTGTTGAAAAGGTTTTTTCATCTACACTGAAAAATTCCTTATAGATTTTTACAGCCAAACTTAAGTTTAGAGTGAAATGAAATGTGAGATTACTTCAAGATTAATGTGAAGGAAATCCTTTGATAAGAAACAAGAACACAACTCTCAACTAATAGAACCTTTTAAATAATTTATTTTTTTTTTTCTGTTGTGGTTTGTTTTGCCACTAATTACTCGTCACAGAGATGATAGAGGAACAAACTAGAAAGCCAAAGATCTTCATCTTGTTATTGATGATTTAACGGTGGTACATGCCAAGAAAAGTGAGCTGTGGGTAAAAGAAGTTCAACCGTTGAAAATGCAATGAAATCGGCAACACGTGGGCATTTACAAAGGAAATTAAACTGTCTGATACTTCAGAAACTCAAAATCAATGAAAACTGTAAGAAACTAAAGTGTTTTGTCTGAGGCTAATACTGTGTTTTATATCTGCACCAACTATTGTCTCTTAAATAAAGGACCTGAGCAAATAAACTGTAAAGATTTGTTGTTTCGTTGTTAAGGAGTCCGTTGGTTAAACCATGCTAACACTCGAACAATTCATCGGTTTGTATCCAAGCAAACTAAGCTTTTTTGAAAAGAAATCGAGAGTTTGGGTTTTCACTTAAAGACCAATAATAAACTTGAATAAATCACAATAAAATCAAACTAAATTAAGCAAATATTCGCGCGTTTTTGCGGTATTTCAACAAGGAGGGATGCACGGCATTGCGTTGGCAAGAGGACTGCCTTAGAAAGCTTTCCAAAAAATAGTCAATTCTATTCATGGAAGAAGAAAAAAATGAACCGTTTGTGTATAATCCACCTAAAAGACGAGCGATTGTCGAATCCAGCGAGGACACGGACCGTGATTTCAGGGAATTCGTGCGGTCAAAGTTTCGTCGTTCAGAATATAGAATACAGAAGCTTCAGCAACAGTTGGCGAGATCTGGTCAAGAGCCCACTGATTATGATGAGGAAGAGAAGAGAAGAAATCGCAGAAGAGTACAAAATGCGAAGGAAGATCCTGAAAGTAGCAATACAAAAAAAGAGAAATCAGGTGACTCAAAACCTCAAGACGATTTTAGTTCGCAACGACCCCCCAAACCTCCAGCATTTTCGTTTGTTGCACGCAACCTACACTCGAATGCAATGAGCAGAAGATTGACCTTAATTGCAAACGTTCAGAGAAACTACGTGAAATACATTAGGCCTCCAGAAGAAACTCGCGGGAGACCACTGACGTCTCCTGCTTTGCAGCTCGTCCCGGTGGAGAGACAAGACCATTGTAGACCATACAGCCAAATTTCTGATTATGTTGGACTATATGAAGATAATAACAGCACTCTTGATTCCAGAAGCTCGACTGCCTACAGCAGATCGAGTTTGGGTGGGCTAGGGCGAGAATTACCGAAAGAAAGTTTTCTTCCTTTGGAGGGAGAAACCTTTACACGCAGTGTGACACGAAGCTATTCTGCGTCATGTGCTATTAGAGACAAGAAAGTAGTTCCACCTTGTATCTCGAGTGAAGAACAAAATTGCCAGAACTCTTTCAGTCTCTTATCACAAGCAAAAACACCAGTGGATGTTGTTTCTATGGAAACAGAAGCGACAGTTGCAGAGATGTCACTTGGTGATGCAGATGATCCATTGAAGAAGATTATGGCCATAAATGGTGCCAAAAAATTTGTCAAGAAACTTGTAACGCGTTCTAAAGAAACAGAAGACAAACAGGACACTGCTAAAAGAATACGGGAGATCCACAGACAGATGGGGCTAAGTCAGCGCAAAAGGGTTCGCAGTGCAAGAGAATCATCAATATTGGATGCTCTAAAAGGGAACGAGAAATTTCAAAGCGAAATGCGGGTGATTATGGAGAGTTTGCAAGAAATTAACATCCGGCTTGATAAACAGCTAAACGTCTTAAATGGAGATATTGTGAAAACAAGAAATACTAAACCGTTGAATAATCCTCAGAAGATACGTCTTAAAAGTCAGGAGGCATGAACAAAGAAATATGCTTCACTGCAATCCTGGTTATTACCTGCTTGTCTCGATTAAACAAAGTTCTGGTATCCAGTTATTTTTTCTGGACAACAGTTAAACGGAATCCAAATTCAAGAATTTAGAATTCAGTTGATGATATCCAGGATTCAGATTCCTGGAGTGCCTTTCACAATTTGATGGAATCCGGAACCCAGAAAATGGAATCCAGAGTCCAGATTGAATCCACCTCACCAGCTGATTGCAACAAGATTCCAGATTCCTAGATTCCACTTCAGCATTTGATGGAACCTTTAGTCCAGACGATGGAGTCAAGAATCCATACTCAAGGAATCTGCTTCACTTGTTGGTGGAATTCGGAATCTGGAAACTTGAATCCAGATTGCTGGAATTCACTTGACCAATTGACGGAGTTCTGAATGCAATCAAGGGGACCAAAATATAGTCAAGAGAATCCAGTTCTTCCATTGGTGAAATGAGGAGTGAAGTGTGTAAAACAAGAAATCTAAGTTACTTTGCTAAATGGGGTGATTGTTATTTTTTAGTTTTGTCAACGAGCAGCATTACTACAACTAATGAAACCTAAAATGAATAATTAATCAATAAACACTCGTATATTGGTATATGCCCAGAGCGGGAATCGAACCAACATCTCCCTGTCTAACCACTACACCGTCAGGGACTACCACACTGGCAACGTAGCATTTTCACGATTAGTTGAGTTGGTTAGTGCGTGTGGATTGCCGGGTCCAATTTATTCATTCGAATGAGATGCAAGTGGATTCCCAGGATTCCGCACTGTTTCCATACCGTTCTGAATTAGTACAAAATTAGTTTAGTTTTTGTACCCTTTATTGTTAGAAGTATTATGAAAGAAATTGAAAAGTAGTTATTCCCTGAAATAACATGTGAGAACTGAAAGTACATAGAAGTCAGTTTGTTTATTTTAATTGATCTGAGGATAGCGATAAATCACTCAGTTGCTCAGTTAAAAACGCTCACCTTATCGGTAGAAGTTAAGTTTTCTGATTATCATTTTAAGTTTGGAAAAGTTGTATTAGAACAACTTCCAAAATAACGTTCAGACGAAGCTCGATTGTGTTTGATTCTTACAGCTCTTATCATTGACTTTTTAAGTTTTTATAAAGATCCAATTACCAAAACACTATTTGCCTTGCACGTTCTGATAAAAGAACATATTAAAGCTAAGCAAAATTTCATAATACCAACCTTAACATAGTTCGCGCAGAGTAAAATTGAGGCCTACTTCCGTCTTCTCAGACCAAAAAGGCAATCCGCTATCGTTGACTTATTTTACGTCATGATGGCGAATATGTTTACGCTTTCAAAATGAACATGTTCCAAACAATTGAAGAGGTCACTGTCAGGCGTCAGTGAGTGTGAAGGCCAGCATCTTAAGTTCTTATTACTAGGTAGTGCTAAAAGTAAATGGCTTCAGTGTTGTTTTAGTTTGAGACTAAGATTGACTTTGACCAAACGGTAAGGCAAAACACGCCATAGAACAGTTTGTTGTACTGCGCATGCTCCAATACAATGATCTACAGTAACTCAACTGTGCTGCGTGACAGCAGTCACGTATGTAGCAGTTCTACGAAATGGCACTGTCGTGTGGCCAAAAGACCCGCGCACGAAGCGGTAACTTGGCTACAGATATATTTGAGTATCTGAGGGGGCAGCTTTAAGAGATTATTATTTTATTTATGTTAAAGTGTCAGAAATACTTGATACCTTAAATTAAAGTGAACCATTCTAGCGATAACAATCTTGCAACGACAGCAATGTAAAAGCGTCTCCGCAAACCACCGTGATTAGTTACAAATTACCGTTTCCCTGGAAAAGGAAATTACCCGATGCATCTTGGGTAGTTCGTGACGGTTTTTGATGGGACATGGAGTTAAGAAGATGTAATAAATTGTTTGTTGCTTTTATAAATTGTTGAAATGTTTCTGTTGATAACACGGTAGAGCCGGTTTCTGTAGGCTGCCTATCCATGATTGTGTGTGCTCCATTGTAGCTATGTGTTATGCAATCTTGAACAACAAATAAATAACTCGTGCAATTTTCTTATTTGAAAAATGTGGTTTTCTAGGTGAATGTGATAAAAGGCATCATGCTGAGACTCACAGTTCACAGATACTTTTTAGCTTCTAATCAGGCTTTTAAGCAATGTGTTTTTACGATTTTTTTAGAGTACGTGTCGGAAAAATAGAAAATCATCAGTTGGAAAGGCTTTTGAAAATGAAGAAAAATGTCGTTTATTTTATTGAAACAGGTTCTATTCGCTGATCTTAATGAAACGTGACGGGCATTGATCAGTAACAACTAACTTCCAGTTTGAGAAAATTTACAGGTGAAATACTGGAATACAGAATAATGCGTCTCATAACAAAAACAAAACACTGGGAATTAATGATTGATTGTGTTTTAATTATCAGCCACCCCCTTTAAGAATGTTAAACAATAGAGGCAATGCAGGAATATATCTAAACAAACAGTGAGTATATATGTATAAATAACGAAACACAAACTTTATTGATCAAATATAGAAACCAGTTTTGCACTTATGGCTGACACGAAAGAAAGTAACGAGGTATATTCACCTCCAAAGAGGCGAGATCCAAACAGTTATCAGCCTTTGGATGCAGAGAGTTCAGAGTTGTTACGCAAGGTTCAGCGGCGCCAGTTTCGTCGCTCTGAACACACATTGATCAAACTAGAAGAACGTTTGAAAAAAATGGGATGCAAAAGCGAAGACTCTGAAGATGAAGATAAGGAAGAAGACTCTGTTAGTGCAATTAAAACTCAAAACAACAACTCTGGTGTGAGTGAAAAGCCAATCAAAGAAAATGAAGCGGACACTCCAACGATGGCACACGGACAAAACGAAGAAGGCAAACAATATAATTTAGCGACGCTGAACATGCATTCAATTAACATGAACAAAAACATGTCTTTAATTGAAAACGTACAGAAAAACTATCGAAAGTACATAAGGCCTTCGGTAGAAAACCTTCCACAGCCTTCTGGTTCTCCAATTCCGCGAAACAACTCTGATAAATACAGTCTTTCAAGGTTTAAGGCTTTCACTCAGGAAAGCTCCAGCCAAGAAAGAAGTCCTTCAGAAACCAGAAGCAGTTCGGGATTGATCAAGAATTACAATTGTATAAGTGCGGAAACGTCTGGAGAAGAGAAGAGTCTCTGTAGGATGACTGAACGACGTAGTCGCTCAAACAGCTGCCCAAACGTAATGAAAAATTCAAAGAAACAACGAGTATCAGTATTGAGTAGTACTGAAAAGGATACGAGAGGACATTGGAAAAAAGCCAGTGATCTCATCCTTAAAAAGAAAAACGAAACTGGTGAAAGATGGCGAAAAATTCGCGAGATCCATGAGCAGGTCACTGCGGACCAACCCTCAAGATTTAAAAGCGTTTCATTGCCCCGGTTAAATCTCGAGCCTCTTTCCAAGAACGCTGAATTTTACGAAGAGATGCGAATCATTACTGAAGCTTTAAAAGCTATAAATTTAAGATTAGATTGCCAGTTAAAGATGCTCAATGGAGATAGGGCAAGTTCACGATTCTCCAAGAACTCGCCGGTTAAGGCAAAAATTAGTCATGTAACAACCAGAAAAGATTGCCAGTCAAAGATACTCAATGGAGATACCGAGAGTCTACCGTCCTCCAAGAAGAACTCACTGGTTGGGGTAAAACCGAGTCGTGCAACAACCAGAAAAGGGGCAGCTAAAAATTCTTCAATACCGTAAAAACGTTCTCTCAAGCAAGTTCGGCTGTTTTGAGTTGAAAGGGTTTATCAAGATGGATGCTATCTTCAGTAACAATCGTTGATGACTACTTTAATGCGTTGGTAAATTGGTTACTTGACTACTCTTGTTGTTCGTAAATAGGGAATGGAGGAAGCGTCTTCAAAACGTAAAATTTTTATACATTCCGGATGAGCATTTATGTCGTCTCTTTTAGACTAAGAATGTTTTCTCTTCCTGATGACCGAGAAACCAGTATCAACTACTTAATAGGCCATTTCCGAATTACGCTCCACTCGGCCGATAAACAAAAACATTAAGTCATGGCCAAGTGCTAAAAAGTACAGCAAATGTGTGAAGAGTTAGCACTTAGCCTCTACTTGAAGGTTTTGTTTGTGAGCAGTGGAGCGTAACTCGAAAATGGACTACTTAAGTAACGATCCAAGTAAGAAGTAGGCAGGTCAACTGCAGTGATTGCAGAAAGGTGCAAGTTGTGATATTGTTAAACCGTTATCTCATTGGCTAAACTTTGAAAACCGACCCTCTCTTCATAAGAAAGCAAACTTATTTCTTACAAGTTTACTCATTCATTCCGTATAAGTTGAAACATTTCTGTTGTTGAATTTAAAACAAAAATCCCTGCGAGGAACATCGAAAATCAAAAGGGTTTTTCGGCTTTTGCTTTGGAGTCGTATGATTGGATAATTATAGAGCAAAAGAAGCATTGCTTTACTGAAATAACGTGTAATTACATTTTAGTTCAAAACTATGTTGTGTAAAGGTTATGTTTTCTCAGTATGACAATCTAAATATTCTTGTGTGGGAAAAGCGAAATGCTGCATAGCAAAGAGTTCCCTACTTATTACACGGACCATTACTTAAATTCTTCTTAAAAGTAAAATTGGCATTAATTAGTTGTGGGGTCTTAGTTTTATCAATATATTGTATAGTTTATCCTTCTAAAATCGGCAACCGTTAGGAGGATGAAATCACGTTCGATTCAGCACCCCACGGACTGTACTTAGGGGTCGTCCTTTTTTGTACTGTGTCCTTGTAGGGATTCTGTCTCTGTATATTGGTATAGAAATGCTTGTGAAGATGAAAAACTGGACGACCCCTTAGAGTGAGTTAATTAATAGCGCCCATCTTTTTTCAAACCAAGTCAGATTAGCACAAAAAGTATATTAACTGACAAATTTATTATGTTTGTGATGGTAAATCCGATGCAGGCAATTTTCGATAACAAGTAGATAAGAGAATTTCGTCGACTTGCGTTACAAGTTGTACAATATTTTAGTCATTACTTTGTACATGGTCTCCTGAAGAAATCGGAGATAAGCAACGGCCTCAATGACACTAGTTTGTAAAGTATTTCTGTTTAAACGGTCTACAAACATGGTAAAAATATTCACAGTTCTAAATTTAAAACTATACGTTTTTGTATGTTTTAAAATTTTGTTCTTGGATCTCTAAAATATAATCAAGCGTAACTTAGAATTCTATGCACACTCATATAGATAGAAGATATAACACGATGACATGAAGAGCAGCGAGAAAATGTTGTTTTAAACTCACGAAAATAAAACTCACTTTTCAAGCCACTGTAATGTTCTTTTTTGTTGTATGGATAAACATGAGAGCAACCAAAGACAGTGCTGAAAACCAAAGAGCACCTTTATGTTGAAATGCTTGTTTTTTCAGTTTACAATTACAAGTATAGAAAACTTTTAAACCTGTCACTGGCTCTCTTCCCTTGAAGATTCAACAATTAACATTCAACAAGATCATTTTCGGTTTTCTTTAATGTATTTTCCCTTTCATTTTTCGCGCTGCTTATCGGATGTAATGAGCGCGAGTATGACACATAAAAGCCATTACTCATATTATTATTATTGTTATTGTTATTATTATTATTAGTTCAGCGTTTAAAACCTAGTTGAAAAGTCGAGAATCCGCTATATTTTTGGAAATAAGCGAGAAGAAGACATCAAAAGGCTGGAAAATGGGAGCAGGTGCACACATACGGGACCTGATGTACATAACCTTTTCATATTTTACTCGGTGAAACATTGAAAATACGAGTGTTTTTGTTTCCGTTAAAATATTGTTATCCATATAATAATTTAGTTTTTTTTTCTATTTTTTGCAAGTATTTAAGATTAATGCCTTTTGTTATATTAGAACTATTTACACTGATGTGGGTTGATGTTTTCCATACTCTGTCTCACCATTTGAATGGAAATGTGGATTGAAGTGTTTATGATGGTAATTATTGCAATTTTGCACTTTTGTACTCTGATTTAGCAGTGTCTGGGGAAGACTGGATGGCTGAAGGTTTCTGGTTGCATCACAGGATGTACTTGAATCACTAGTGTGTGTCGCACAGTTTATTGAGTTACCAACACATGAGTTCGCATCAGGCATGAAAATGGGGCAGCTGGCTCTCAAACGCTTGCTATGTCTCAAACAACCATTAGCTAAGTGAGGTTGAGACCTGCGAGTTTCGTCTGTTGATAGAAATCTGTTTTTGCCTGTTAATGTTTGATACTGTGAAAGATCTTTATGATTATGAGGGAAGTGGTCGAGATGTAACTCATTATTGTTAACTGTCGTTGCATCGTAACCATTTCTAAGACCTAAGCAAGAGGTAGACGCATGTTCAAAAATATCGCCACTGGACTTTCCTTGAGGAGTTTCCGATAAAACGGAGATATTCGTGCAGTTAACTGCTTTAGGCAAATCAGTACTAAGTCCCGGTGAATTTAAGTTGGTAGACACATTACTATCAAACGAGATATGGATGTTACTGCCGTTATCACTGCAGCTTCTGTGATAACAGCTGCAAGTTTTAGACTGCTCAATATCGTAGTCGCTCTTTTTATCATCACTAGTTCGTTGTTCTTCTTTATCTTCAATAACGTCGGCAGGAAAAACCAAATACACCATATCCCGTTCTGTATGCAATGTATTATCCTGTTTTGACTGAGTGCCATACAGAGAAGAGAATGAATGGGATTCGTAATCTGAAGTCTTTGAACCATCTTTGGGAATCAGCTGTTCAAGCTCTGACTCATCTGGTTCCGTACAAGTGGAAGCGTTACGTGTTTTGGGTTGCTGCCTTAGCACAGGAACAGGAATCGTTATAACCGATTCACCATTTTGTTTATCTTTCTTCTCTGGATTGAAAACGTCTTTTCCAAGAGTCTTGAGGGAAGAACATGAGCAGTTGATTCCAGACTTGAGGGAAGAGAGACTCTGTAGGCTAAAGTTTGTGGGAAGGATTATGAAAGGGCCATCGTCTTCTAAGCCATCTTTCGAAGTACGCCAGTGCAAGTAACTTGAGTTGCTTGAGGCACTTTTTAGACTTAGTGACGCCATGGATATTGCACCCCGCCTCATTCGCAAACGTGCCGGAAGAAGAAAAGGCGTTAAACCTGCTGATGAATCATTCATTTGATCATCCGATGATTTTGTACTTTGTGCCCTAAAGTTGTTTTCCTTTTGAAATTCTAAATTTTTGTCCACTTTCGACTTTGAAATGTCCACGAAAGAGGAGGTACGCGAAGGTGGATCCAAACGAAACATGATGTTTTCTCGTGTTTGTTGCTCTCGTTGCTCCTTCGACAATTCAGGTGGTATGGAGTTTAAGGATCGACTGTTGTAGGAAACCTCTGGAGGCCTAAGAGAAGTAACTGACTGCAGGGAGAGGTAAGAATCTTTGAAATACTTTTTATAACTGCTTGGACCTAATGTCGGCGTTAGTGACATTTCTGATTCAACAGGAGTGGGTTGAGCAGTTGTATCTCTTCTACCCTCCGCACTTCCGATGGAAGAAAATTTTAGGCTGCCTCTGTTCCCGTTTAAGCTAGCTTCCCCACCACTGGACTTATTTTTTGGAATCCGCATGGCTGTTAGAGCGTGGGCAATGGCTACGCGTTTTTTCTTCGGCGGAATGTTGAGCCTCGCTTTAGCGTAGGTGTAAAATAAGGAGAAATTAGTTGCGACAACCGAGACTGGAAGTGCAATAACCAGTACACCACATATTGCACACACACTCCCAATAATCTTGCCAAACCACGTGCGGGGATAAACATCTCCATATCCGACCTGTAAATTAGAATTCAGTCAAACTCTGCTCAGATGTTTTCAACGGTGTCTTTTGAGGGCCACACGAAAACAAAATATTTTTTAAGATCAATTTTTTTCAAGATCAATTTTTTTCAAGATCAATTTTTTTTTCAATATATATTTTCGTGTGGCCCTCATAGGACACCGTAGCTTTCAAATCCAAACTCAATGCACACCTACAGGCCTGTATATATTATGCATACTTATCACTTATGCTTACTTCGTAACAAGTAAATCTTTGTTTACATTATTTTCTTCATTAGTATACGTTCTTTTCTCTTAACTGAGATACAAATTTAGAAGTTTATGAATATTAAAAAAGCTTTCCAAAATAAACTTATTCAGAAAATATGAGCAAGACCCAGTGCGACTACACCAAGAAAACATCAAGGAAGTCGGCAAGTTTGTTTACCTTGGCAGTGCAGTCAGTAAGGATGGGGGCCCAGACGAAGGCATTAAGTGCCGAATCCACAAAGCAAGACTGGTCTTCAACACCCTACGGCCAATCTAGAAATCAACAGCTCTCTCACTTCACAACAAGATCCGGTTCTTTGGATTACAATCTAAGATTGGATTTTGGGTAAAAGTGACAAATGGAACGCAAAGTTCAGATTCAAGTAAGTTTTACAAAAGGAACACACTCTAAAACTGATACGTGGCATACTTCTTAGTCTTCCAAGAAATGGCTAAAAAGCTGTCACTAGACTGAGTTCACCCTCGATAGTTTAACTAAATATAGGAAATAATTTTACGCAGGATTTGTACAGCGTTCTGAAAAAACCTTTAATTTCCTGGATAAACGACTGAAATTCAAAATCCAGTCTGAAATTAACGAAAATTAGTATCTTCTTTTACAGCTTTTACTGTTTGGCACTCTTGTTGTACAATAGAAACCTTTAGATTCGACTACGAGTAGGAGTACAAGATTTTAAGAGCGCACGCGCTTGTACAAGGAAACTCGTCGAGAGGACAAGATTTGTCGCAAAAGTCGTCCTCTTAAAATCTTGTACTCGTATTCGTAGTCGGATCTAAAGGTCTCTATTGTTTTTCAGTCTACAAAATATCAACTCTCTTGCTGCCATTGTGTTTATAAAACCAACTGACGTCATTTTAGCGCGAGAACATTGGAACAAATTTGAAGTCAAAATCTTTTGTGTTTTGAGTGAAGAAAAAAGGGTTTAAGATTCCTGACGCTTTAAACTTTAAAATCCTTATATAAGCAATATAAACGAAAAACTAAGTCAGCAAAAAATTGTGGTATATAAACTTTAACATTTTCAATTTTTGCTTCATTATAACTCAGTTAATTCCTTTAAGGACGTTTGCATTCTTTGATCGCCGCATTTTAAAGTTTTTTTTGTTTTATAATAGCTTTTTTTTGTTTTATGATAGCTTTTTTTGTTTTATAAAAGCTCTTTTTTGTTTTTTAGAGTCTAGAGAGACAAGTACTTTAAAGCAACTACATACCAGCCCGTGTAACTAAAGCCCGCCGCAGACCTTCACAACTCCAACATGCAATTTTCAACGTATACAATCAAAGTTGCCTGAAAACATGTCAATTTTATTTACGACGTCGTAACTCGCACACAAATGCGACTGCCAGCGATTTGGATCACTCGAGAGTCAAAATGGCAGCTGTTAATGTCCATGCTGTGGCTGCATTATTTGTACTTTGTTACGACGTAAAGGAGGAGAAGACCGTCTTTGAATTCAAACTCGATGTCATATACTTCAAAGCTAGTTTCTTATTGGTAGTTTGAATATTTTCGGTCGCATGTTGTCGCACATTCACCGCTCGCCTTCGCGAGAAGAAATTACCATCGACGAAGTGCGACAACGTGTGAAAAATATCAAACCCGTTTGATCCATGCAACTGTCATTGTATGCGTTTGAAATTGCGTCGGAGTTTTCTTCACACGGTAAAATCAAAGGAGCGATTTGACGCAATTTCAATTGCCTGCGTCGAAAATTGCACGCTATTGCAAAGGTCTGCGGCGGGCTTTAAGCAGCTTGGTGATTCTTGTTTACCCACCGTTGTCATCGTGATTATGGTCCACCACATGCTATGGGGTACACTGATGTAATCTTTCGTTTTCTCCTTGCGTTCCAGAAAGTACAAGATACTGGAGAAGACAACTGTCTGAAAGCCCATAATCACTAACAGCAAACATAGCTCACGTGAACTGGCTTTTAATGTGTTGGTAAGAACTTGAATGACGTAAGAAAGTTTGAAAAGTTGAAATATTCTTGCAACTTTGAGCATGACCAGCATCTCAAGGTGAGGGAGGTCCTCCAAGAACCGTGGGTGCAAGACGAACATGTACATTGGAATCAAAGAGATCATATCTAGCCACGTCACTACTCTTTTAAGAAACTCCACCTAAAAAATAATTATCTTCATTAAGGTTACCGTATACCTTCATGGGTATTTTGCGTCAAAACGATACAGTGCATCTATCTTAAACCGTAGATACCTAAACCCATATATCAAATTAAAGCTTATAG
>JAOCPT020143172.1:0-14045 GCA_026546935.2 Palythoa grandiflora | reverse complement strand
AGAAATTATTTCAAAGGTATCACATATTCACCACGTGTATCCAAATGAAGCAAACTGGACCAAAAGAATCCTAAGCTGCGTTAGCCAGAGGCATTGCACACAAGTCTTAAACATATTTAGGGTGAAATGAACTTTGTAACTGATCAGCTTGATGAGAGACAGCTGTCAATATTAGCTTTGGTTGGTGTGGCCAAGTGCGGCCCAGTCCCTGTATTTTCCCGCCTTTTGAATCAAGTGACGTTGTTTTTCTTTTGCGAAGGCAACTGAACCGCCACGTTTTGTTTGATGGCTTTGTTTTCCCAATTAGTGGACAGGTTTTAGAAAATAAGTAAACTCTAGGCGTCAGCTACTGTTGGGTCAATGTCAGAATGTCAGTGCCAGATAAAACTGTGAAGCTACAGCGGAGAAGCGGTGCAAGAATCACAGCAATTCTTCGTGAGGCCATGAACTATCCAAACGGCACTCTACGTAATGTCACTGCTGTTGGGCCGATGTTAAGGATGAGGGTGCCCTAGTCCCAGTTTCTTGGGACGAATATATGCCTGTATAGGTTCAGTGATTCCGTTTCTTTCAGCACCAAGGCCAGTACCAGGTGCCCATCCCATATTACGAAGCATTTTGTTGCCACGGTTACTTTCTGGAATAGGCTCAGCAAACTCGTCAGCTTGACCTAACAGGTAACATAACAGGTAACAAGTAAACAAGTTGACACATTTTCTTTCACCAACTACGACGTGTAATCTGTTTATTCCTGACCAAAAAAACTGAAACTATCTATATACATGTGATAGAGTGGTTCAAACGACTTAAAGCGGTAAAGCTGTGAAATAATCACCAAAGTAAAGTTTGCTATTTAAACAATTTTGATTTTAGTTTGTACGAAACTGACAATTTCCAGCAATCCATCTGGGTTCAAACCTGTGCTCTACAGACTGAGCTAGGAAGCCACAGTCCAGAGGATGTCTTCATTTGGGCCACTAATTGTCATTGTCATCGTTACTAAGGAATGGTTCAATGTTCAATACTAACTGTTTTTAAGCCACATATATGTTGACTGAGGGCCAAATTATTGAACCGCTTTAGTTCAAACTAAACCATGTTCTTGTATTTTATCCATGGCATTATAAAAGTGAGAACTGGAAGGAGTTAGCGCTGAAGAACACTGCAAGGAGAAAACATGGTAAGCGAAGGTTTTGAAAGTTTTAAAGAGAGATGCCTAGAGCATCAGCTGCTGAAGGACAGTTAGCAGAATCTCGATGAGGGGACAAAGTGCTGAAGGTCTAGGACTGGAATCGTCGTGTACTCCTTTTTAAGGCTGGATATGTTAACCATTTGAAGTACAATGATGACAATAGGTTCAAAATATCCTTACTCCTAGACTAGATGCTTCAACACGTGTAATGTGCGTTAAGGCTGATTTAGACAGTACAATTCTTGCCTACAACCATCGCATGCAACCTGCTCGCGTCATCCTTGCGACATGAGTTGTGCTGTCTAGATCTATCCTAATGGAGGCATACAAGACAACCAAGCACCTGAGACACGTCACGCTTATGCAAAAAGAATCTTATAAAAATACTTTGTTTCTCGCAAAGTTTTAAGAAGTCTTTGTTTCCTGCATTGGCTATGCTCATAAGGAATGAAAACAGGCGAAAACAGGCGATGCTACATGGTAAGAATTGGTGAATATTTGTCTGTGCTAAATAGGAATGGCTAAGTCTGTGTTAACATACACAAGCATGGTTATACAACCCATACATACCTTCACATGGAGGACTTTCTCTGCGCCTTTTAATTTCAGCCATGTGTCGTCCTTTGTTCTTACAACTGAAGGGATAACAAAATTAGTTACTACAGTGTCCTTTGCATAACGAAAAACACTTTGTTGTTATTGACTGTTAAAAATAATCCTGCGTGGGAGGCAGTTGAGTTGGCCTAGGAGGTCAGCTATGAAAGGATGCATCATCAGGGGTGAGGAAAAACGTCAACGCAGGGATTAGAGAAGAAAACGTAGACTGCAGAGGGATGCCATGGATCTGCACGATCAAGACTCTGTTTTTATTAGCAAAAGATGTGGCAAGGTCTATAAATCGAAGCTGATTTTAATAAGTTCTACAACTCATTACAGAACATGGAAGGAAATGAAGGACATTGAGTCTTGTCAAAGCAAATACCAAGATATACACGACAAGTTTATTCAGCTTTATTCGATCCCAGAAGAAGCAAAAGCACTTGGGAAGATAAATCACATGACAATATGACGTCAGCGTATTCGAAAAGTTCCCGACACAAAAAGTTCTCCGTCCACACTAATACAAAAAAAGTTTCGTTTTCAAACTGTTTCACTCTGGAGAGCGTTTTCAAAAAGTTCCGTTTTCGCGGATCATTTTATGCGGATACAGGCGCTGTAGTGTGGAAGGAAGGCCTAACCGTAACAATAACGATACATTGGAATCTCTTTGGAGTGTCAATATTTCTGGGTAATCATTTTAGCAGTTTCCAACGGATGTTTTTTTGCGGGAAGTCAAACCAAAACATCGCGACTTTTTCCAGACATTTGCTCGAATTTCCAGACTTTTTCGAGACTTTCCAGAAAGTTTTTCAATTTCCATACCTTTTTTCAGTTTTTCAGGCTTAGCTCAGAACCTGCGGCGTTTGATGAAACACAAGATGAATAAAATGTATTTAATTGTTCAAACTTATTGGAGCTTGATCTTGAAATACATAGTTGTAATAATCAAAAGTTGGAAAGCTAGTTTCTCAGCATTCTTAGTTGGAAAATGATAAAATAATTTTATAATTAAACTTCAATAAACTGTTATTACCATTCGTTTTTTACGTATTAATCCAGTTGAAACTCTTAGTCTTAATAAATGTCAACGGATATAAAGTCTCAAAATTTGTAATGAAAATGTAGATGTTTGCTAAAATTTTCGCTGACTCTTAGCCTCTTCAGGCAAAATCCGCCATTTTGGAAATATATGTAACAAGTTCAAAAAACTTACGTTTCTTTTAATTCCCTGCCCAGCAAATTTCTGAGTGCTTGCTTATCAGGTCTATGCATGTTTCTGGAATGAAAAAAAAAGTTCCAAGTTTTAAATATCTCGAATTATCGACATCAGACTGTTCCAGCAGCTGGGTTCCTAGTTCAAAAAACACACCATCCGCGATTCTTAAAAGCTGTAGCTATATGGAAAATATAGCTTTTAGAATAATGATGGTGGAAACACAAACAAAAATAAACTATTTGTGAAATGTTTAGACGTACATGTTACAGTTGCTCTGTGTAATAATTTGGGGCAATGGCTAAGATTTTTAGTCTTAAAACAGCTTACTGTACATATCAAGATCCCTATACC
Organism: Palythoa grandiflora; assembly: GCA_026546935.2. Classification (NCBI taxonomy): domain Eukaryota; kingdom Metazoa; phylum Cnidaria; class Anthozoa; order Zoantharia; family Sphenopidae; genus Palythoa; species Palythoa grandiflora. The sequence goes on along the minus strand of JAOCPT020143172.1, from coordinate 10,686 downwards.
GGCCCTATAGCTAGGTAGTCTTTCTGAAGAATTGGTTCTTTTAAATCCCGCGATAGAACTTTGATTCGCAATGTAAAAAGGTTAGACATCGGCTTATCAATGGTATTCAAGTTTGACTTTCGGTAAATACAAAACTGCCAGCAAAAGCAGTGGTAAGGAGCTAGTATGCTTCCTTGGTAATACTAAGATAATGGCTTCAATCCCTGGCCAAATCAATGTGTTGTGTTCTTGAGGGCATTTTGCATGAACTGCCCTAGTCAATACAGCATTATGAATACTTTCCTTTTTTTCTAACATTTTTTGAAAGCTCTGAAGGAGACAATGAAATAGGACACGTAGTCCCTTATGAGCATTATCTCCATGGCCAGATATGAACCAGCTTTAGCTTGCCTAACTGGGCTGTTATTCACTTAAATTTTTGCATAACAGGGAAAACTACTTGCCTTATCAGCCTCTTAGGCTTAGTGAAAGACATGATTTTGAAGTCCAAGCTTCTTTTTCTCAGAAGAAAATATTTCCAAGTCCCTAACTGGTGCCAAACCCATGACTCTCGGCCAGTCCGATGCTCTACCCACTGAGCTACAGGAACTTGCGTTAGGAACGGATCACTTAAATTTGTTCTTGTAGATGGCACACATGGCAAATCAGGAAAATTTTCTGGCCAGAGAAAATCAGAAATGAAGACCAACTCAAGAGCTGTAACGTGGAACAATTTCTGCGTGTGTCATTAGAAGAAGATTAAGATGGCTGGGCCGTGTTCTGAGTTGCTGAACAACAGCCTGGCAAGAGCAGCACTAAGGTAGACTCCACAGGGGAAGCATAAGAGGGGCTGGACCAAAATAACATGGCGGAGATCTGTCCAGGCAGAACTGAAAGATGTAGGATTGACATGGTAGACAGCTAGTAAATGGGCAGAGGACTAGCAGAAATGGAGAGCCCTGGTGGAGGCCCCATGTGCCACCTAGGTACCAAAGAATTAGAGATACATGGCATAGCGGGTACATGGCCAGTTAACCTCTAGGCTCGATAGATTCAGAAGCTTTCTTTCCTGAGAAAAAGAAGCTTGAGAAATCAAAATAATGCCAAGCTGCAAAATTACACATCATGATTTAAAGGTTGTCACTCATGTCAAAAACATGGATGGAGAATACCTTGTTTTCATGAACACAACAGCATTTCTAGGAGAGTTCCGCACAGTGCAGTGGAGGGAATAGAGTGGAGCCAACTGGAACAACTGCAGTACAACAGTGGGTACATTCAAGTAATTAGCTGAATGCAATTGTCTGATTTTAAAAACTACTTTAGGGCTTAAAATAATATATAATTTTATATGTTGAGGTTCAAATTTGTCTGTGGGACAATTTACTGCTGTTGAGGTTCAATCTTTGTTGTACAGTCTTCTCGGATAAGGACGTTAAACCGTAGGCCCTCGGAGACATGTGTATTTGTGTGTGTCTGTCATGTGATAAGTCTCCGTCCACCTCAGAGTGGTAAAATGTAAATGATCATTGTAAAGCGCCTTTGAGCATATTCATATGGAAAAAGCGCTATATAAATGCATCGCTTTTAGAAATTTGAAACATGTAACAGTTCATTAACGGTATTGCATCGTAGGGCTTCGCAATTAATCGAATCCTAGTCGGCCTAGTATCGACTCCTTAATCGTCCTGGAGAGTAGCTGTCGGCCTAGCATCGTATCGAGGCATTTTGAGTCACTCCACCGTCGAATGCTCAACGAACATTCAATTATGAAAGTGCTTGTGCTTCGCGCTAGCCGCAACAATGAGGCTTGACAACATTTACTGGTTACAAAAAAGCAAGTGCTCACAAATAAAAACAAATTAAGCAGAAGTCGCCGAAAGCTAAGAACAACGAAGCTTGACAAAATTTACTGGTTCTGAACTGCTGTACGGTTGACCGATAATTTTGCTTCATTTTGTAGTTACAAAAAAGCAAGCACAACAATACAATTTTTTACTTAATAAAAACCTCTCACAGAAATAAAAACAAATTAAGAAGATATTAAAGCAGAAGTCGCCAAAAGCTAGAGAACAACGAAGCTTGACAAAATTTACTGGTTACAAAAAAGCAAGCACAACAATACAAATTTTTAGTAAATAAAAACTGCTCGCAGAAATAAAAGCAAATTAGGAAAATATTAAAGCAGAAGTCGCCAAAAGCTAACTAAGAACTGAATGAGGCTTGACAAAATTTACTGGTTACAAAAAAGTATGCATAGACGTACGCTTAAATCCGTCTCCGCATAAACATCAAGCCAGATCATATTCTTAAAGAAAGAGACAGAATAGTACATGGCGCATGGAGTTTCTTCATTTTCACACGAAAACTTGTTTATCACAACTACTTTCATTATATGCAAAACACTGACTCACAAATGAAAATTTAACAGACCGTTAAATGTGTTGTAGATATATTGTGATAAATGTATATATATTGTGCAAATTATTTTCTAGGAAGTATAGCGTTAAAGACAAAGCTGCAGTTTACTTTATATCGTAGTTGCGAACGTGTCTTCTATTGTTTCACATTGTTCTGGTTTTGAAAAGGAAAGCTTCACTGTTTTGTCTTTGTTAAAAATATAAAAACACAGAAATAAAAATGTTATGGTTTTCGCGCGGAAAAAGATAGATGCTAATTCCGCAAAACGTTTTAAAATGTCGAGCACAATCTGACGACAAAAGGAACAAAAACACCATTTTAATTTGATTTTTGTTACTAAAGAGAAACTCAATTGAAGCATAAATCGGCGCTTTTAGAAATATGCCTAATTTGCCCAACGTGATCAATGGCACTGGGAGTTTTAACTCTTGACCAATCAGAACTGCTGCTACTAATCGAGTTTTCTCCTAGTAATTAAAACTTCTTGATTACATATCGTTGTTTTTCTTAAACCGTAATTAAATTATTCAAATTTGTTGTATTCATGATAAGAACGTACGAGTGTTATTATAACTTAATGATTAAACTTCGACGGTCCAAAAACAATATTAAACCAGTCCAAAAAGCAAATCTTAGAAAAGTACTACGCGAAAGAAGGTTTGTTGTAGCAATGTAACAACCAGATACAGGTGCCAAACGGGTTTCAGCCCAAATATGGGAGTTATATCTCCACCAGATGGTTCAGTATGTTGCTCTAATTGATTCAGCAATTATCTCATTGATAAATTTCTTAGTACGACTAATTCCTCGATAATCCCCTCTTAACGTTTGCGGTCTTCTACCTCATAATACGGGCAATAATCACAGTAGCGCACAACAAAGGGCCCGCCAGCGGTCTATCACAGTGTTATCAACGCTTTTATTTAGTTTCGTTTTTGAGTTATGGCTTGATCCCTTGTTAAGTACTTGGGGAGCTATTAACACAAACAAGCCAACTTATTAAATTATTGACGGGGCGGTAAGTCCGCGCGGAGTGACATTTTAAACAAATTAGGCCGCTCGGAATTGTAACCAAGGGTTGCGAAAAAGCTTCCGAAAGCGTTTTAGTTCTACAAAACGATTATCAGTCGAGTTACTTCCTAACATATAAAATTACAATAAAAAATAGGAACAAAAACTAAGCGATTGAAATTCGGGATTATGTGAAATTATTTAAGGCAATACTCGAACTTTGGCACTCTCTCTGTGAACTCAAGAAAATAAATCAGTATCTAATAATGTCAGTTTTTCAAAAATTTCTCGTTCCCTAGTTAATAAAATCAATTAAATTAAGTTTACGATAAAAATAGTTATAGTTCTGTTCTGTTCCCCTCCAGTCTTTTCAACTGAAAGCTGAATTTTAGCTCACAGATTTTCCGGAATCTATTACAGCTTGATGCTCTTTCGCTTTTAGTCTTAGCGTGGCTATACTCGTTGTTCGGCGATCCGACGTGTCCTTCTCTTCGTCCTGCGGCGAGGCACAATGCGCGAGACCATTCGGTGAGAGTTTAAGTGAAGCTGAAGACTTGAAAACCGAGTGTGCGGCGAGAAATGGTGATGGCAGCATAGCGCAGTGCTCCGCCTGGTGGTAAAATGGAGAACAAAACTGAGTCGGAAGAGGAGCTGATGAATGTAGCGGAAGACGCAATGAAGGAAAACCGGGGCTATGTTGCGTCACATTCGGTGGTAGTACAGTCCAGTGTGTGTCCGCTACTTTAGAAGTGAAGTCCACGGAGTATGGGGATAAAGGAGGTGGAACGAGATTGTTTGAGAGTCCAAGAGGTGCATGTAGTCTTACTCCTTGAGCCTTTTCGCGTTTGCGCCATTTTGCTCGTCGGTTTTGGAACCATACCTGTCGGGAAAAAAAAGTTACTGTATGTTTTATATTTTTCTGTGTTAAGAGCGATAATCCATATTTTTGACAACTGCAATTTAGGCCAACCAACCTTTTGTTCAACTCACTTTCTCAAACGTTTAGACTTTCAGCTGAACTTAATCAAATAATATAGCGGAAAATCCGGTTTTGAAAATGAAAGAATATGGAAATGTTATTGCATTTGTGAAAGAAGTTTATAAACTCTCTTTATATACAAGTAAAATAAAAACACCGAGAAATTTTCATTAAAATTGTATGATTACAAATCAGTTCTTGATCAGCTTAAGTACAAGTCTTGATAATTTTTTCGAAGTTATGGCAATTATTTAGTTCAGTTTTAGTAAGAAGGAGAGAAAAGGCGAGTTTATGTCTAAGAGTTTATTGTTTAGTAAACTGTAGTGCCTATTCATAAATGCCGTGTGAGGTGACAGAAATCTGCTGCTAATGCCACCAGGATACAAGTAATCATTTGCTCTGTTGCTTTGCTAAACAGCTTGTGTAACGGGCACCGTAACAGACCATTACATTACGGTACCTGTAAAATCACTTAGTTTTTTCGCTACTTTCGCGCTCCATGACGCGTATCTCTTTTAACACACAAACAATATCTTTACGGCAATTTCGTTCTGGTTTAGCCGCTCAAAATATTTGAACAAGGCATCACGAAATCATATCGTACTCTGAGGTATTAATTTTTGTTTTCGTAATCAGTTCTTAAGCAAACCCTTATCTCAGATAAGGGCAAAAATGCCAGCTGGCTATTTTAGGCAATATGCAATCTTCTTTTTCTTATCTTTTGGATTGAAAGTTCACCTCTTTCGCCGGCCTAACATTGAATAACTTAATTACAAGGAAGAAAGAATTAACGGGATAAATCGACGGAACAGACTTGATTATCGGGTTAATATTATCTGATTATCACCCTCTTTTTCGATCTGGTGACTATATTTATTACTTGCCAGTGTGAAAGAACTTCACTCAGGTTTCACTGAAACGGACATGTCATACTGTGAATTAAAAATAAGTAAATCTGAAAAAACCTAAACAATTCGACCAGCGAATCACTGACAGTATACTTGATTAAATCAACCAAAGATCACATTTCTTTAGTATAGACATTTTTTTATGACATTCTGTGCATCATAATCTTAAGGCTAAATGATTTCAATTTCTGTTTTTCACGAACCTACCTGGACGCGCGCTTCGGTCAGGTCGATTTTCATCGCCAGAGCTTCGCGCGTAAACACATCAGGGTAATGAGTTTTAGCAAAGGCTCTCTCTAATTCCTCTAGCTGATAACTTGTGAATGTTGTTCTGTATCGACGCTGTTTCCGTTTGTTGCTTGCTTCCTCCTCTGGGTGATCTGTCTCTTCGCTTAGTTTTCTTTCACCTGTACAATTTCCTTGAATTTCTTCGTCACTTTTTTCCGATTTTGAGTCTTTTTCGCTTCCTTGAAAATTCGTGTAGAAAAGCAAATGAAAAAATTAGCGGCATCATGCTGTTTGGGTGCAACAAGGAATAGTCTCGTTAAATCAGATTAACACGAATTAAGATGATTTGAGTTTAATGCTTGTTCGATAATTAAATTTCCAGCCCACATTTCCTTCACTCAAAAGATCAGATTACAACGGAGATGAGCAACACAGCCTAATCACAACACTACAGTGCTTCTCTTACACAGAATGACAAGGAACTTTCTACAAATCCACTTAAATAATAAGCATTTATTTATAAACATTTTTTTATTCAGTGCCTAAAAATGAGAACATGTGAGAACTTGCAGCAAATGTTTGCAAAAATGGAAACGTTTTTATACCACTGTTGAAAATATTTCCCGGTACACTGCACCAATTATCGGTCTCAGAATATCTGGATTTCACCGATAAGTCGGTATTTGTGTCAATGACACGGTGAATATCACAAAATAATACATGGGAAACTGGTCGCTGAAAACAAAGTGGGCTGCACGAAGTAAGAAACAAAACAATACAAAGAAATTTGTACTGCAGTGTGACAATGCGCAACAAGGAAAATATTTAAAGTAAAGTAGCGTTGTGTATTTTAATACCTTGTAGATCTGAAGCAAGGTCAGTTTGTCCCATTGCTTTTTCTGCGCTTACTCCATTCTGAAAACTACGTTCACCATCTTGTTTTGCGTTTTTATCTTTGGATGAAGTGCGGAGGCCCAGCAATCCATCAATACTGTAAGGACACGGGCCATTAGATCTTACCGCGACAAAGTCGCTTTTGATCACTTCGGATTCCATATCAGAACCAAGCCGAGACTTGTCTTCCGATTCCATTCTCTCGGCAGTTCCTGAATAAAAATGTCACAAAAGTGAATTCAGATTTTAATAAAGGGCAGATATTACACGTGTGTTTCCATTGGCCAATAGACACTCAGCTGATAATGAAATTAACAAAATTATGAAAGTTCATTAGGACCATCCATGATACAGCTTACAATCTCTTTACACTTATAATTACGGTAATCTTATTTGATCAACTAGCCGACAACAAGGTGAAAACAATTTTGTTATTAACAGCGTTTTTCTCTTAATATCGTTCCTCGCACGTACTTGTGTGTAACACGTGAATCTATTCTCTGGCGCAAAATACCCGCCGAAGGCTGCCAAAAACCACCACCATCGATAATAAATCTGTTGACATACCTAGTGGCATTGCCGGTAAATCTAAGTGATTAGTGATTTGGTTTCTTAATTCAGTAGGCAGAAAAACGCACTCACCGGTTCTTGGCGTGATTGCAGTGTCTGTGCCTCGTGAAGCGACAGACAAGGTCCACTCAAACCACTTGTGCGAGGTCAAGTATTCCAAACAAAACGCCTTCTAATAGGACAGAGTTCGACTATATTGCACTTTGTTTCGCTTTTTCAATTCTGACAGCATCAAACAAGCTATTATGAATTCTATCGCACGCTTTGATGGCTAATCTTGGAACATTCGCTTCTAATAAACGCAAATTAAAACCCTATTGATCTGCAAATATTCTTAACAGCTGATCGGACCATCTGCCGCCAACAAAGACTTACCGAGGCTCGAATATTGCAAACTTGGACCCATCTCAACATTTTGATTGGGTTAATTAAGCACAGTTTGTCCCGTTAATTATTTAATTAATAGCGTTTATCTCTATTCGATACAAGCTTGGACCTTGACCAATCAGATGGGCGAATCTTCCGGCGATTGGCTATGGGCGAGTGACTCAAATTACACATTAACACATTTCTCTTATTTTATGTTTACACAAAGTGATAATCCTTTGCTTTCTTTATTTCCATAATAAAAGGGAGTCCTTCCATCATTATATCATTCCAGTTTAATTAAACTGATGGTTTGATGACATCACCTGTCGCGTGCTCCAAACATGGCTAAAAATTGAAAACGATTTCAGCTTATAATTTCTGTTCTTTCCATTCCATTCGGCTAAAATCTTATCGCAAAACACAACAGAACCTCTAGCCATGGTAATTAGCGTGTTGTTAGATAAAACGTAAACACAAAGTGAAAACAAACAGCTTACAAACAAAAGAGCTTGCATACTAATTGTATAATTGTGTGAAAGATCGAATACTGATAATGTAATATGTCTTACATGTCAAACCAAGCGTGCGGTGTTTTATTGATTTCCACGGACGAAATTTTCACGAAACTGCACGAAAACCAAATTGCTTTTTTCTTGACACAAAATCTCACGGAATACTTCCTAGAACCGCCCATTTGTCGAAAGATGTTATTTTGGCGCACGGGATGTACAATATCTTCCTAAATCTGCCAAACCGTTTGTCAACAAATGGAAACACCGCCAAAAGAAATCATAGTTGATTTAATAAAGGGCCCACTTTAAAATTTCAAACCGTCAATTAATCTGTTTAACAAAACGATGAATGCATAATTTGCCACGAGCAAAAACAAAAGTTTATGAAGAATCGATCCGTGAAAGCTTCTTAGTAACTCGAAGCCGCCCCGCCCGAAACTACGAGAATTCAACGCCCTATTACTCCCAGTATCATCCGTTCACTAGGTCAATACACGCTCGTCTGTCTCCACTGACAATGCCAATGAACAATAAAGAACTCCCCAGTGCCAGACCGACCATTTAATAAACCAATATTACCCGTTTGCTAAAACATTTTTAGTTTTTCTCTCTTTTCTCGTCAATATTACCTGCTGCAATTTCATAACGAAAGGACAGGTTGTTGTTAAACAAACGAAAAAACCCAGACATGTGAATTCAAGTGTGTGATTTTCAATTGATGGGTTTGTTTGGGAAAGGTTGTACTCATCGCTTAGGATTCTTGGATATTTATTAACGGAATATTTTTTTCCTTTACTCCCGGTTATAACTTGTCTCTTTGTCTTGTACAAACCACCTTTAAATAAATGTTTGTGTTATCCTCCCGGAAATGTACGAACACTTTTCTAAATACTTCATTTTAGTCAAAACATTATAGCAACGCAACTATGGCTCGCTTCGACCCAAATTAAACAAATCCTGAGTGTTTACTTCCACTTGTAAAAATATCCCTCAAGGTAACAGCTCTCGTGCAACAATCTTAAAATAATTTGTCATTGTCAAACTTCGCTGCCTTTAAAAACCAACAAAAACGTGCACTTTCGAAGCGAAATATCCAACAATATGCTTTTCTAGCTTCTCTATAGGACTACAGCGTCTTAACGTTATCGGCTAGAACCCGCGTATGACTGAACTAAATTTCCAAGCAACCAATTTTCGGTGGTTCCTTTTCGTGTAATCATTTACTTCATATAAATTCTCCACAGCCACTGAACAGATTATCTAAAAAGAAGTGTCGCTTCTCAGCCAATTAACCCGTACTATTAAACCCAGTGTTTCGCCAACTACCTGTTCGTTATCCCATGAGAACAAAAGAAAATTTGTCCCTTTGCTTTTTTCTTTAATAGAATGTTCTCTGTACAACCAAAACTTTTTGGCTGGAGTTGAAAAACCACAGTTTAAGTCTGGAAAACAAGGTTTACACCACTTTTCTTTTACAAGGATAATTAAAGGTAATAAAAATATTCGGTCAAGCTCAACTCGATAACGGTATATGTAACAGTATGTTCATTTTTCGATTGTCGTTACAACTAAAAACAGTTTAAAATCTTACTGTCTTGTGAACGCTTGCTGCACCTAACATCGGATATATAATTGCGCCAAATATAAAGATCAGTAAAGGAATATCTTTCATTCGAATGTCTCATGACGATAAAAACTTAATATAGTCTTTTCCTGACTTGCTTGAGCAAATGGTAGCCACAAACTCTTCACTGGCACTGACAACGACAATAATACACCGCGACTTTTATTAGCGTACTGTGCCGCTTGAATGTGGTACTGAGGCGTTGTATGAATCACTCGGCTTCCTTCAGTGTTGCTTGGGGCCTCCATTCTACTGTCAGAATATATTTACAACTGACTACACCTTAATTCGGTCGGTGCAGCGCTTACTCAATCTTCATTATTCATCGTCCAAATTCTGAACCGATATCTAATTAAAACTTGTAACGTCTCGTTTTGTTTATTCGTGACTTATAATATTATATGACACAGACTTTGCCTGATTAAAACGCAAGGGCGGTGCCAATGAATGTCAAATTTACACAGCTTACAGTCCGGCGGCGAATTGACTTGGTTTGAAAGACACATCCATGAAGATTATAAAATGTAATTCAAGTCTGGACAATGTTTGTTCTGTTGTATGAGCGACAAATTGTTCCGAAACTGTTGCAATATCACAAAGGGAACCCACTCCATCCTGGTTCCTCTCTGAGAATTAATAGCACGGCTTGTCATTCCCGTGTTGATGCCACGCGCGTCGCTCAGTGCTCTCCGTTCGTGAAATGTCAACTACTTTAGTTTGTTCGCGCACGCTCGATAGTTTTCTCTCTCCTCTCGTTTCTCGCACGCTCGCTCGATCTGCAGGAGATGATTTGGTAGGGTAAGAGATCTTTTGTAATACAGCAGTCACTCCACTCTTAGGGTCAGTAAAACGGGGCGAATAAACTCGCTGTCCGCTCGTCGTGTGGTTGTCGTTCTCGTCATGTTTAGCTGAATTTGAAGCCTTCTTCAGGCACTGTCTCCTTGGCGGTAAACTCGTACTGACCATCAACTTCTTGCGGTGCCACCTCTTCACACACGTTTTCACCCTGTTGAAAATATCACACATTTCTTTAACCACGATTCCCGCTAGTCACGGAAACTATTGATGACGTCAAACTAATAATAATAATAATAACAACAATAATAATAACAACAACAACAACAACAACAACAACAACAACAATAATAATAATAATAATAATAATAATAATAATAATAATAATAATAATAA
>JAOCPT020142239.1:0-14046 GCA_026546935.2 Palythoa grandiflora | reverse complement strand
CCACCCAATTCATGAAAAATTTAATAAACGCCGCGGCGTTTATTCGAGGAAATACGGTATTTTTCAGACGAAGGGGGAGGGGGGGGGGAGGAAAGAGGAGGGATCCAAAAGAGGTTCATACTTTACACTGAAAAAGATCCCTGGTTTTAAATTTTTGTACCCAAAAAAACTCTTGACATGCAACTTTGGCGTACAAAAATAATCCCCAAGATGTTTTTGTACCAGAATGTTTTTGCTACGAACTGCGCTGTGTAGATTTGACTAAAACTGAGCTATGACAAGTTCTTCACCTTTGATTTCGTGATGTATTTTCGTATGCATAAGCCCAAATAAAATATCCCGGAAGAATTTCAGACTCAAGAAATTTCCTTCAGGCAAAACTATCAGACCAAAATAAAAACTTCGGAAACCCTTCTTCTCCATTGATATGTTTTAACGTTGAGTGAGGCACATAAGTGTATTTATTGTTACTGCTGTCAAGTTATTGGGATGTTCAAAAAATTAAGTTTCCATTCCAAAATTTTTTGGGAAGTTTGTTTTTGGTTTTTAAATGGTAAGCACCGTACAACTAGCAACTGGTGTAGTGACACCTGCTGAGATAATCGTCTCAAAGACGCCCTCTTATCACGTGATCTGATCACGCTAAGCTCGAAATAGCGAGCACGTAAACCTGTTGTTATTCATAATGAACGAGCTTTTAAGTTTAACGGGTTTAATTTAGCTTAGTGTCATTCTGGGAGAATAATAAATAATTTGAATGACAAAGTACACTGTAAGTTAGTTGAAAGTTCTTTTTGGCAAGCTAGTCTAGTGGTTTGTTGTCTCGGTAAAAAGGCACATATATATATATATATTTATCGGTTCAATTCGATCTACAGTGCAATATAATTGATAATTTACTAACATGTTTTTAGAAAAAGTTTGTCGTCATGTACTTTTCTAATGCCACGCAACGATTTATGAAGAAAGGTCAAAACTGAACAAGAGAATATTTACAATCTACAATACGAAGACGATGATAAGATTTTGCTACGCTCCCAAAAGAGTGTTCTCATTTTGTAATTTATAGCAGTTTGGTAAGTTGAACTCACACAGAAACCCGCTGATTATTCATGCGGACAAAAGGAAGAAACTTTCTTCTTTGTTGAAATATTCTGGCTTTTTTCCATTGAATAACACACAGTAGAACATTTTTTCCCTGTAAAGGTTATTTTCTTTCTTTTGACGAATCTTAAAAAGTGTACTGCCTGGAAAAGTGTCGCCGAGTGTATTGCCACTGTTAGAAATAATAAAATGAACAAAAATGAACAACCAAGACTTTGTCCCTTCGAATTTCCTGTCTATATGAAATGCAAATTTCTTGGTTTTCAGTCAAGATTAAAGCTTGCCAAATGAAACCTTTTTTAAAATGGTAATATCTCGTCATGTTTGATTGAAGAGATTCGAGACTTCATACAAAGCAACTACACGCCAAACGCGTAAACAAAATTGGTCGTGCAATATCGTACAGTATCATGATATTACCAGCGCGTATAAAACTAATGGCTACAATAGCCAACCCGCTTTTTGTCCTCATATATGCAAAATGTTTTTGTACGAGAAATGACATGTAGGCGACTAATTGTATATGGAACCAGATGGAACCAAGATCTAAGTTTAAGAAGCAGAGTTATAAAGTGTACAACATAACTGCACCATTATTGACAGTTTTGAAAAATTTTAACTATATTTGTGTTGACATAGCGCTTCAGCTAAATGAGAGATGTGGCCATTTCGAATTTGATAGCAGGTCACCTGTGCCACAAATATATTTTTACACTCTCTGAAGCGCTTTTAAGTTTTTCTCGCACGTATTTTGTTCGTTTCCGGTTTTTCAAATACTTCCGGTAATCCAGCTGAACTTGTATTTTTCCCATTTTCGGTCCAATAGGAAGAGAAAGTAACAAATGTTCGAGGCAGGTTTAATAATCAGATTTTTGGCATGGCAGTTTTGGGCGAGGTTAAATTCTTATCAACTCAAAACAAAAAAGGCCAAGTAGTGTTGAACTTTAAACAACAAATATGTCATTTGAAGGTACAATTTAATTTCTTTTTTATCGTTGATGGGCAAGTTGTGTTAGCTTTCACTCATCGTTGCAATCCGATCGCGTGAAACACTTATGACATGAACCAAATTTAGCAGAACACCAAGAAGAAAAACAAGAACAGAGATCGATGACTCACTTTGTTCAAAACCAATCGCCAGTCGATTATCGCGCACGTGTTGATTTTAAAGCGACGAATAAATATATTTCGCGGGAAGTGGAACGATGTGAACCAATTACAGCACGGGATGCGCTCACGTGACCTCTTGAGGGTTTTCCCGGCATGCCGCAGGATTTGGAATGCTTGGTATTTGGCGCGCGGTTTCGTTTTTCGTCATTGAACGGGGAGGCTCGAAAGAGGCATGGCGGAGACATTAGTAGGGTTTGCTAAACACAGTAATGTTTTACAGTTAAATAATACTTCTCCTATTCCAAGCACAAATAGTATGGCTGCTAGCGAAGTAATGAATGGCGTTATAGGACAAGCAACTGATAAAAATAAAAACAAAATGACCAAGGAAGACGATGTCGGGTAAGTTTTGACACGAGCGTTGTATCAGCTGAGTTTCATTTTTATTGCCCAGCTCGAAATTCAAAATTACGGTGTTTTATAATTTGTTTCATAATTAGAATCTAAGCATAAAAGTATTTAAGCACTAGAATAAAATATTTGTTTTAAGGTATTTTTTTAAATATATTTTTGTGAATTTTGGGTTTGGCTGTTCATAAGTGTAGATTATTTTCTATACCCTTTGACACTTCCGTGGTAATAGTTTCGTGTTCTTCATGATCATGTGAAGCTCTCCAATTTGCTTATCGACTTTTCGTGTTCTGTTCACAGTAAGCTCTTTGTTGGCGGGTTAAGTTATGACACGACAAAAGGTAAGAAGAGTGTTTACTTGGATTCCTTTTACTTTCTGAATGTATGAAATGTTATTTTGACTTTATACTCGCCGAGACACTGCTCGCTAAAATTATGCTTGCGTGCGGCTAAAAGTTGTTTTGTTTCTTCCTCGCAGACGGCCTTAAGGAATATTTTAGTAAATTTGGTGAAGTTGTAGGAGTTGATATTAAGATGGACGCTCTTACGGGCCGTTCAAGGTTTGTAAACCACAATTCATTCAAACTTGCTCGGTCGTGTCATGAGGACATTTTCGAATGAAATCGAAGCTTATGTGTGTACCGGTGTTTTTATTACAAACACAATGTATTCCTTTGTGTAGTCCCACGTGCTAGCTATTCGTGAGTTTACATTTTAATGTTGTGAACTTTCTTGCAGTTCGTGATTGCCACCACGTATCTATAAGCACCACAAACCCGGAAAACTTTTCAACTTGAATATACTTGAGTTAGCGAGACCAAAGGCTGGCTGTGAATCCACTCACCCGACATTATATCGAATCGTTTCGCTTTTCAGACTTAGTTTCGTGTTTTTACCGGCGACAATAAGAAGTCTATTTATGGCTAACCCCCCGTTGAAAATATCGCTAAATTTACAATAAATGAGAGACATTTTCCTTAACACAAAGTCTTGAGAAAACCGTTTCAGACAAGAAGTCACACATCGTTTATTCCCCCTCAATATAATGATGGCGGATGAATTTAATTTCTTGAATGCATCAAAAACGGTCTCGCAAAGAGTTCTGTGTTTTGACTAGAATTTCATGCATTGGTCAGTAATTAACATACATCAGTTGGTGGTGTTTGTGCTAAGATGTGACTTAACTGAAATCGATGTAGCTCATGCGCCAGGAACTTTTTGTGTGGTGTTTTGCGCCATAAGACAACGCTATTTTATCCGCACATTTTTAAAATATTAACATTAATATCGAGGGAGGATTTAGAATTAAGTCATTTCTCAAGTTCAGCCAAATTTTTCTATTTGCTTGTGACTTTTTCATGGTGAAGTAGTTTTGTATACAAAAGTCGTGTGCCGTACTCTTTTGTTATATCAATAGACATAATTCATAAAGTTATTTATTTTGAAGTCATTTTTAACATTTCGTTTCAGGGGCTTTGCTTTCGTTCAATTCAAAGAGGCCAGTTCTGCCGAAGCGGTGAGTAGAAAGTTTTTCTCCACATGAAGGTACACATTTTAAGCCATTAAGGTAGTTCGTGGCTTTTGTGCCACCATTACCTTGATAGATGCTAAGAATTAGAATTCGTGCTTGGAAAACAAGATCCCCCCTTATCACGGAGGCAAATTCACTGAAAGCCGTGTTCATTGGTTGATTTATTAATGGAAGGGTTATTAGTTCGAAACAATCACTCAGACATCCGCAAACTTGCTCTCAGACTGGTTGGAGTCGATCCTTTTACGCTTTTGTTATAAGGCAAGCTCAGATGAGAACTCGTGGGCGCTTCAGAGCGAATGAAGCGAGCGAGACTCGAAGTCGCATGACCTACTGAGTTGTACGACATCAAATGCCATTTTTTTCTCGCTCGACGAATTTTTACCAACGCAATCAGCGGTCGCCTAGTGTCAGTGTCGAGGTAATTTTATTCTCATGTGTTTCTCGGGAATCCAGCCAGGAAAATAAAATTAGAACGTACTTTGCGAATAATTACTAAGCCCAAGAAAGGCAAGTCCAATGCGCCGCGAGTCTCTCCACCCCACGTGGTTTGTTGAATGCAGAGGTGAAGATTATGGCGATTCTGCCAATGACGCTATAGTAAATTTAATCCGCGCTCTATGCGTGGGGACGACTTGATATATATATAAGTTCTAAAGCTCTCAGATTATAAATGAACAACTAAATCGGTTTTCGTCTTGTTTTTTCCTTCAGCAATACTACTTATTCTATACTTTTATTAATGCGAGGTGTCAAGTTTTTACTGGGCTATGTGTTGTTTATTGCAAAAGGGAAGAAGTTCGGATGTGACATCACGTATAGCACTATCAGAATTTATGCAGTTATAAAAGGATTTTGTGGTCTTTTTGGGGAGTGGCAGATGTGTGAAGAGTGATATTGCTCCGGCTGTTGCCTTTGACATATGATTAAATGTCAGCTTTCGAGGATTCTGATCTGGTCTGGTTTCCCTGTTTTTGTGTTAAATGGTGTAATATACAAAACAAAAAAATACTATTCTCATGTAAATTCCATTTCCCTGGAGTTTTCTTTGAACGTAAGTGCTAACTGGTATAAATTAATGTTAATGAATGTGTTAACATAAGTTAGAAAAACAGAATTAATGATGAATCATTCAACTTGCTCGCGAGATAGTTTTTATGAAAGCAGTGTGTCAAGAAGACAGTATTTTTCCATTTCATCAGCTACATTTTTGACATTTCGACCTGCTGAGCGCCAAGATATTCTATGACTTGTATTGGTCACAAGATTAAAACCATCCCACTACCTGCATGAATATGCATGTATTGAAAGTAATATTGTTTCTCTTAAGTTTACAGTTTGGACTTAAGATATTGTTTGTTTCTTTTGTTAAAATGGCTTGATGAAAAATTTTGTTACTTGAAGTCACGATTTTCAAACATTGCTATTTTATATTGAATTTGCGTTATTTGTATGTGGACCCTGTTTAATCCTGTTTTGGGAAATATTTATAAATGGTCACAAATATCTTGTGATAACATTTAAAAATTACACTGTTGGAAGATTCTAAGATAAAGTGTTTTGTTTTTGTTGTTAACTAATCCAGTTACATAACAGTACATTTGACATTTCAGCTTTTTTTAATTTTATGAAATATTTGCTAGCTTTTCTTCACAAATAAAATGAACTTGAATGAAGATTTGTATGTCTGCCAATTAAAATTTAGAAGTCTTATCTGCGTGTTACAGTTCAGTATCACAATATATGCAATATAATACGATACTATTGTTTGTTTGCAAATATTGTTGCAACTAATAAATTTAAGTCAAAATTAATTTTATCCATTTTTCCTCATAGTTTTTGTCACAATTATATTCTAAAATGGCAAATTTATGAAAATGGTTACACTGATCATTTAAATTACTGTTAAAAGCAAAGCACATACCATAGTTTTAAAGATCCAGAGGCATTAAAACAATAGTTATATTTAGCTCTAATGTGTTTAATTTTAGAGTTTTACAATTACGTGATAAATGAGAGACAAATTAATGTTGTTCAAGGTAATGCGGACTAAATATGGCCTGAAAAATTAAAGCTGTGTAACTCGGAATCTTTTATATAGTACTATCATCTTTGTCAAGGATGATTAGTAACAGGTTTTAGGCCAAATAAAAAATGTGTGGTTGTGTTTTGTACCTGACCTACTCTTGTTTTCTTACACTGATCCTAGAACTTTTTTCACTAAAAGTTAATCTGTAGATTACATATTATGGATTTCTTGAAATTTTCTGCAATTTTTTTTTGAAAAATACAAAGTTTAAGTGCATCTACTAATACCCTATTTTTTCCCATTGTAACCAGAACTACACATTTTTTATTTGGCCTAATCAGACTGGTAGAGTTTTAGAATTAGTTTCATGTTTTTGTAATTAAAAGTATTTACTGTATTTGCTAGATCAGAAGTCAGGGTATTGAGATGTGAGAATCAGAATAAAAACTGACCTCGACTTATATACAAATATAATGACAAACTTTTAATAAAGTATCGATTTTTGGACCCAAAATTTGGGCTTGACTTCTGCACGGTATCATCATATACAAGAGCAAATACTGTCAGTAATGTTTTAAATAAAACTCAAGTATCTTTTTCAGCATTTAACTTTGTACCTTTAGTCAAACATATTGATATATATTGGCTATGAAAATGATTTTTTTAACTTAAATTTATAAGGAAACCTCATACAAGTTAATTTGTCCAAGAACTTGGAAGGAGTAAAGACAGAAACTGTATTAAGGGATTTTGGGTGTGTAGATTGCTAATATATGAATAAGTGAGTGTAAAATATATCTTAAATAAGATTTAGCTATTTCCTGTTAAAATTTTGTTAATTCCCTAATGGGTGAATTTGTTGATGGAATTTGTATATTGTTTGATCTGCTGAAAATAAATACGTGCTCAGTAGATTGTCATAAAATATAGGTAAATTATCCATCAGAAGATAGCAGGAGATCCCTGTCAATTGTTCCTTATATTCTACAGAGAAACAGCTGCTGGGAAAGATGTTTTCAATTTCAGTTTAAGACACTGTCTCCAGTTTGTCTGGTTTTGCGTGGTATCAAAATAATTTATTCAGAAGTTAGAATATAATTATAGAGTGTGATCACTTTTAAAGGAGTATATTGAATATGTGCTTTTGTAGTGACTTTACAACTATTAAAACAGTCTTTATTGTCTTTCATATGTTTTAGTATATCTGCACTTTTTGTTAGGCTTAGAAGTTTTTCAAAAAATCTTTACAATTTGTAAAATATTGCTTTATTACCCAGGCCTTGCCATTTGAAAATCGTTGGCCATATTTATCCGGAAAGAGGAATTATTCAACTGGCCTGGAAAAAAATGAAACGCATCAAGTAGTAAATGGTTGTATTTGTCTAAGACCATTCACTCAACTAAGATGAACCATTTTTCTAGATAAATATGAAGACAAACGAAAAAGTTGCATTTGACAGACTGACTTGATTTTGTCTCTTTACTGGATCTCACATTAATACGGACGAATAAAATGGGTCTGTTAATTGCAACTTTTTCGTTTGTCCCTGTATTTATCTAGACAAATAATTCATCTTTCTGGATAAATATGGCCATTGGCAAGTTGAAAAAAGCTTGGCTAACCTATGTGAGGTGAGCCGTTTTTCTCATTCGGCAAAGGGTTAAAAACATCCGGTATGACACTACTGCACAAAGTTTTACTGATATATGTTTTTTTTTGTCATACTCTTAATACAAAATTAAAATACACATAATTATATTCTTAAATATAAAAATATGGAGGCATCGGAAACAGATCTGAGACATCAGTCCCTATCTGTGATCAAGACAGCACGTGTAGGTTATGCAAATGATATTGAATTAGATTTTAACCCATTCAGCTCCAGGCAATTTATGTACATGTAACTTCTTACATAACTCAAACGAAATAATACAATTGATAATAAGAAATAAGGAATTGATCAAATGAAATAAACTGTAGAGTTGAAAAGCCAAATTTTCCCAATCTGCTTATATGTAAGGTATGTAGCTCAGTTTTTAACTCTTCCTGGCAGTTTATTTCATCATTTCATTGTATTTCCATACAAACCCAAACATTGTTTGGGGTAAAGATAAGATAATAGAGCTTTATTATTTGATTTAGACCAAGTAGAATTACATCCAATTTACAATTATTTAAAATTTTACAATTTGATAATTAGAATCCTTAAAATAGAATAAAATTAAATTTAAAAAAAAGTAAAATAAAAAAATATAGACTATATGCTTTATATGATTTGTTTCCTAGCTAGCAGTCTTGCCCTGTGTTGTATAAAGGAGTTTATGTTCATGTTCATTCGTGGGATGGGAACTCACGCACACTGAGTCCTAAGGGAATACGATCGGGGTCTTGTATTTAGGAATTTAGGAGACCTTCTAGCAATGGTTTCCAGTCCCTACTCTTGGGAGTTCTTGTATTCCGACCTACAGATATGGAGACCTTATGAATCTAAAATTTCTTTGAAAGCATGTGCTGTGTGACTGACCCTCCTTACATCCAGGGGCTCCACAGTCGCTCTGGCTAGACCTAAGATGTCTAAAGAGCGATTTTGAATGCACTGTAGATCCTCAGCCAGATAGTTTGAAATGCCACTCCAGATGGGTGATGCATATTCAAGAAAAAACAAACAAACTGAAATCATGTTCTTCTCAGGTTATCAAGCAAATGCACATACAGAATCTTTGAGATGCTCCTGAATTGACATCATTCGTCACCAGTCTTCCATTATGGGGTCAACATTATTGGGCGTGGCCAAAGCAAGAACATTAAAGCTTGATTTTGTAGCAAAAAATAAAATGTGACGAAATCAAATTGTTTTAGAATACTCTTCTACGTGTTCCAGAGAAACCAAAACCGAAAAAGTACTGTTCACAATATAGACATTTTAAAGTCTGCTTACCTTGAGGAGGAAATATAGCAATGAGAATAAAGAACAAAACTTGAACCGAAGCAATGTATGCACTGATCACCAGGTCATTAATGTTAGCATGAGGTTGAGTCATTTTGGGATAGACAGATAGATAAATACTTATAGATATAATCAAAATTTGCTCAACAACATATGGCATTGAACTTAAGCTTCCTCGCAATGGTATGATAAGAATTTTTATCCAGAGTTTATCATTTTTTAGTATTGTAAAGCACTTTTGATCATTTTATGCTAAAAAGTATTATAAAAATCACTAAGTTACTATTATTACTATTATAAGTATGCATTTTCCTTTGTTGAGCCCTGAAAATATGGATGTATTTTTATATAATTTTGAAAGTATAAATGGTAGATTCATAAATCATGTTTTTCCCCAAGTTTAAATGCAGAAATCTGTAGGTAATGTTATAATGAACATCTTTGATAAAAATATGTGAGATTTTCAAGAGATATTTTGAAAGTATATATGGTAGATTCATAAATTGTATTTGTGAGATTTTCAAGACGTTTTTTGAAAGTATACATGTTAGATTCATAAATCATATTTTTCTCCAAGTTTAAATGCAGAAATCTGTAGGTAATGTTATAATGGATATCTTTAATAAAAACATTGTTTGAAAGTATATGTGGTAGATTCATAAATAATTGTATTTTTCACCAAGTTTAGATGCAGAAAACTGTAGGTAATATTATAATGGATTTCTTTAATGAAAATATGTGAATTTTTCAAGACTCATCTTGGGCCCTGGGGGTCAGCACCATAACTTGGGGACTCACAGTAAACCATCAGTCTTGACAGCTGTGCATGTCAGAGGGAAGTCACAACAGACATTAGAGTCACTGAGATTCAAACTGGGAATCCAGCTCCACCACAGAAAGTAGTGCTTTTACTAATAATATATATTGTGCTTCACACCTGCTCCTAACATGAAGTGCTAATTAAACTAAAAATACATTCTTTGTTTGCATAACTCTTTTTAGATTTCGGTTTGATGATTGTCTCATGTGCGAAACATTGATGTCACTGATTTTTACATTTTAACCCTTTCAACCTCGGGCAATTTATCAACATCTAACTTCTCCTTACATAACTCAAACAAAATAATATAACTGGTAATGAGAAATAAGAAATTGATCAAATTGAATAAGCTATGGAAGTTGAAATGCCAAATTCTCCCAAACTGCTTATATGGGAAGTATGGAACTCAGTTGGGAGAATTTAACAACACGTCATTTATCGTGCTAAGGGCTCAAAGGGTTAAATCAATGATAAAGTTAGATCATCTTGCAATGCCAAGTGCTACTAAAATATGCATGGGAAATAAAGGATGCAAACATTGACTTCACCATCAAATGGTCAATCATCAAGCATGTACTGTATCATCATCATCATCATCATAACCATTAATTAGCATGATCCTCATCATTACCATTACCATTATAATTGTAAAATGAGTGTTCTTACTTGTGTGAGGACATATCTTCTGTCCACATCTGGTGCCTAAGATGGAAAGATGAACAGCAAAATCATTTCAGTTTGTGGGAAAAAAATTGACCTCATCTTACACGATTTTTTTGTTACTTATCTCTCTTTTCTTTATTGTATTTTCCCGCAAGTTTGCTTTTGTTATTTTATTTCTAAAAATGAAATTTGACACAACAAGATATCCAAGATTGGCTTTTTGACACTGCACCTGCAGGTGTTGGTCATTCCTGTGTTACAGAATATCAGACACTGTCATTTCACAATGTCAATTCTTTTCACTATAAATTTTGTTAGTGACCCTCACCCCATTCCTAATGACCCTCATTCATTCCTAATGATCCTTACTCAATTCCTAAAGACCTTTGTCCCATTATTAATTACCCTCATCCCATTTGAAATGACCCTCATCCCATTCCTAATTACCCTCATCCCATTCCTAATGACCTTCATTGCATTCCTAATGATAGTCATCTTATTCCTAATAACCCTCATCCCATTCCTAATGATCTTTATTGCATTTGTAATGACGCTCGTCCCATTCCTGATGACTCTCACCCAATTCCTAATGATCCTACCTCCTAACTCCCAATGATCCTAAATCCTAATGGATTAGTAATTAACGACCCTCATCCAATTCCTAATGATCCTTCTCCCATTACTTAGTACCCTCCCCAGAGACATAAGATCAATAGATACATTACACTCATTATTTATAAGTTCTTTTTTACAAAAAACACTTGTCAAGGTACAGTTAGTAATTATTGTCTGTAAATGTCCAAGCACTTTATCTACAACCATTCTGTGCAGTTTTATTTTACTTCCAATTATAAAATAATTTAATAGATAGTATGTGCGATCTGATTGGTTCACTAGTGTTCTTTCGTAGCCCTATGAAGCAAGAAAATAATGTTGCCAAATAATGAGAATTTGCTAATTATGAAAGAAATAAAACTATATGCACTTCATGTATTGTCTTCCTCTTTGTTAAGTCAGAAAATAATATTTTATAAAAGAAACAAAACAAGTTCTCTCTATCTTCAAAGTCTGGTGGAAACCTTGGCAAACTTTGTGAAAATTCTCAAGCAGATGAAAACCCTCAACTGTACAGGTCTTGGTTTTCTCTGATCTACTCTCAAATTCTCCTAAACCTTTGCCTCAGTTTTCACAAGGCTATGAAGGCACGAAAAACATGTTTTATTTATCAAATCTAAAATTTAATACTGTTTCTACAGTTGTTTTCAAATTCATGATCTGTTGCTTCCGTTTTAGTTCAAGCAAAAAATGAGAAGATCATTAAGGCATGTAACACCCTGTCCCAGAAATAGAAAAATTTTCAAAATTTGATGATGGCTAAATAAAGAATTTACCCATGCCAAATTTATCCTTGCCCTTCCTGACTGGGATTTCAATGTTTACTTAAACTTAAGTCACGGGTGCAAGAATTGAGTAAAGCCAAAAATGAAACTTATTCTGTGAAACTCAATCATCCAAAAAAAGTATTGTTATGGATTCAATTAGCTGAATCGCTACTTTCGTAAAGACTGACGATTTGTGATATCTGGATTGAGATTTGTCTCAAATGTTTGGCAAATTAAAACTTTATCACATTATCTAATTTTATTTAATGCTGTTATTAAACAAAATAAATTTAATGAACGTAACTCAAAATGAGAGACAAACTGTTTTAGCTTTCACTTTGTTTGACATAATACAATTAATGTTTCAGAGCTGAAGGCGAAATTGCTGTTATACCAGTTTGCAATTTTCGTGATCAATGAAATTTTATCGGCTCAGTAAATTTTTTCACAATACCATACCGTAAATAGAGAAAAAAAACTGTGTAATAATTAAATACGTAGCCATAAGGACCAATATATGAACTATAATACAAACCTCAACGAAATTTGCATTGATATAATCCGTCTCACCTCCTTTCAGCACAACACGGCTTTGATCAACTTAAAAACAAGATGGACATCGGAAAATTATATAATTTTATTTCTATGCTAGATTCACCTAAAAATAGTGGTCTTAATATCGAAACTACTTACAAGGCAAGACATCTCTATAGCGGTTAAGTCTTCTGTTATGTGGAAGCTTCGCAACTTTCTGTGGACCGGCATTTTCTCTAGCAGTCCAGCAAATTCTCTGAAAAGATAATCGTATAATATCCCTTGTGAGATAGATTTAACGCCAAAGCAATACGTCATATAACAAGTGTTTGCTTCTAGCATTTCACTTTGACAAAAACTCAGATAAGGACGACGACAGCTACTTGTCATACACCGGTACTGCGTAGCTACACACCTGATAATGCGGCATCCACCCTCGGTGCTCGTCAAGATATTGAAGTTCATTTAACATCTTCAAAACTTCACATGAGAATCTGAAACACTTTTTAACTCAAAGAAATTTGACAAATATTTCTTACACGCCGCTGTGTGCCTACATACACGAATATACTTTCTCTTCCAACTTCCGACTCTACTCATCCGACCTCACGCGCGTGCGACAATGCTCAGCATCCACGCCGCCAGTTAAAGAAACAGAAGACTGAGTTCTAGTAGCCACAGACACAGGTAGCCCTATCATTTATTCCAACACAGGCCTCCCAATGTAAATATCGACTTCTTTTATGCGTCTATTCGTACGTTTTTCGAGAGTTTTCGTACGGCCGAATTTGTGTACTTATAGTTGGCTTATACATAAGTAACAGCTTCTGTATAAAGGAATGTTTGTGAAATTAATTTGTTGATTCTCTGAAAACATTTAAATCGCTACCTAAACAGTTTGATAAATTTAAACACCGTAGAAAAAAAGAAAAAAGTTGACGTTTCGGACTGTAGTGCTTCGTCGGAGTGACGTGTGTAGGAGATAAGTGGAGAAGTGGCTATATGGTAATGTAAAGATTGATTGTCCAGTGAGATAGTTAGGTAGAAAAACAAAAGGAAATATATAGGGTAGAACTGGAGTGAGAAAATTTAAAGATAACAAAAAAAGAAAGGCCATGAATGACAAGAGGGTAAATTAAACATGAAGCGTTCATTTATCCGTGGGGAAAAAGAGTGCCCAAGTTGTGAATAAGTCGCATTTCTTAATCTTTGCATTACTATATGACCACTTCTCCACTTATCTCCTGCACACTTCACTTCGACGAAGGACTATAGTCCGAAACATCATTTTTTTTTCTTTTTTCTTCTTTTACTTGTGTTTTGTGCCGATTTTAGAGTTTTACGGCATTTTGAGGCCGCCTGGTGTAAACTATACAAAGCGGCCTCAAAAAGGCGTAAAAACCGGCACAAAACACAAGAAAACAAGACATTAGAGGTAGGTGAAGTTTATTTCAAACTAGGTAGTAATTTACTAGCCTCCTCCGAGGGCAACTCAATCCAGTCTCGCTAATTTT
>JAOCPT020142238.1:0-22158 GCA_026546935.2 Palythoa grandiflora | reverse complement strand
GGCTGTTTTCGCTTTTCTCCTGCATTCCCACTGACGTGCTTTCTTGCGCGATTGTTAAAATGCCACAAAGTATTTCTTGTGATATATAGCATGGATTGCCACCATATCGCCAGCTGCTAGTTTAGATAAAAGTTTGGTATCGTTAAGCTTAGTAGCGAATTTTCTCACTTTGTTGTCAATTTGAAACGTTGACGCTTTGTGTAAAACACCGTCAGCTCGGTCACAAAAAGAACAGTTCTCCTGTGTTTTCATTACTTTGAGCATTGGCGCTAGATGAACGTTTCGTTTTAGTGGGACTGACTTGGCTAGAATTGACTTCTGTATCATTCTTTCTCTTAACCGCCCGTTTTATCTTGGTGCTATTAATCTGGTTTCTGCACGATTTGTGCCAGAAGACATCGTTAATCTTTAGAGTTACCGTATTTCTTCGAATAAACGCCGCGATGATTTTGGGTGCGGCGTTTATTTCAAATGCTGTTTATTTTTTTAAACAACCAACCGTAACTTTACTTTAAAAAGCAGAAAAAATGATACAGTTCTTTGTCTGGCTGTACCGATCACGCCTTACAGTTTTACTTGTAGCGCTTGCAAACGCGTAAGAAATCTTTAAACTGCCTTTCAAACTTTAAACTTATCGTTTTAAACAACGTCGCTCTGCGCTTGTAAAAAGTGAACGTCATAAATTCGCTGTTTCAGTTTGTTGTCTGTTCCAGGGTGCGGCATTTATTCGAGGGCGGCATTTAATAATATTTTGGCTTTCAGGTGCGGCATTTAATCAAGAGCGGCATTTAATCGAGTAAATACGATATGGTACTTCATGGACATACAGTCCTCCAGGGGATGGGTTATGGTACTACAGGGACATACAGTCCTTCAGGAGTGGGGTACAGTTCTTCAGGGACATACAGTCCTCCAGAGGAGGGGTATAGTACTGCAGGGACATACAGTCTTCCAGGGGAGGGTTATGGTACTACAGGGACATACAGTCCTCCAGGGAAGGGTTATGGTACTACAGGGACATGCAGCCCTCCAGGGCAAGGCTAGGTGCTATAGGAAAATAGGTGTACAGTACTTCAGGGACAAAAAGTCCTTTGAAGGACACAGACTACAGTGACATACAGTTCTCCAGGGAAGGGTTATGGTACTACAGAGACATATAGTTTTCCAGGAAGGTGACTTTGAAACTTGAAATAAGCTGCCGATAAGATGAGGATAGACTTTCCCAACTAAACTTTATTATTTTGAAATTGGCTGGTTTAGAGGGATTGTGAGCACAGTTGCTAGTTTAAAATCGCGTTCTGTTTTCACAGATCTAATCCCTATTATTGAATGTTAGATATAAGATAATATAGCAACATGTTTTATGTTGACAAACTGAGTGGGTCTGAAAGAGTAAATGTTTATTACAGGTACTTTTAGCAGTTCATTGGCTTCATTCTGTTCTCCTTGTCCAAATGGTTTCACTTGCGACGACCCAAGTAAACCACCTAAACTTTGCACTGCAAACAATTACTGGAATAATGCAGGAAAGGTAAGCAGTGAAGTATGCTAAGTAACAATTTGTATAACCCCTTTGCTTAGTGGTTTAACTGTAATTATTATATGGCAGGCTCGCTGTGCAGGCACGATGAAACAAATTCTGTGTTCTGATTGGTTACACGAGCGGGCAAGATAGGCCCATCTTGCCTGCTTGGGATTGCGTGTTTTGCTGCCGCAAGAAAAAAAATTGTGTGGAGCGGAATTACATATTGAGTTTTGGGCAATGGAGTCGCAAAAAGGGGAATAGGTCAGTCAAAACAAAGAAAACATAGACAAATTTCGTAAATTTATTCGTTAACAAAAACCGACAAATACAAAAATTAAGACGCAAAGTGATATGAAAACATGGAAGCGTTTTTGTCTTGTGGAAAAAAGTACTAAAGTAATATTCTTTGACCATATAATAAATCCTTTATTGAACAAGCTTGTTCGGTCAATATGGTTGGATATTGGCCATGGGCTCGTTCCTTTTTTCCATTTTCATGTCGGTCCATAATAATGCAAAAAAAGAACTTGGCCAATATCCAGCCATCTTGACCTCACGCTTGTTCAATAACACATATAGAATATTGAGTGCAGGCTGTATGGATCGTGCTGTTATTGAAATGATTTTAAAGCACTGTAATGGTCAAATTCAGAAACGTGATGACTGAAGGTGAAGAATTGCAACACGAGAGATACCTAGCTCAAACAAAAAATTTATTCTGCTTTCCAGTGCTTGATAAAACATAAACTCCGTGAAACATTTTTATCTAAGCTTAAAATTGTCTACCATCTCAAGGATCTCTGCTGCTGTACCTGTCACTACCACCTAAAATGTTTTTTGCCTTTCAGTTTAACTATTTGTTAATTGATTGTTTAATTTTATTGAATATTGTATCATTACCATTATTTTTACCATTATCACGATTTCACTCCATAACAGTCAACTTTAATCTATTGGTATGTAGTCAATTGTAATCTAACGATATTATTGTATATATCTGTATAGCATTATTGTATTGTTTTTTGATCGTTTGTTTGTTTGAGGGCCATATGTTAGAAAACGGTTTTAAGGTTAATATTGTCAGCCTCGTGAAAATTACGTTTGCTGTATTGTATTGTATTGTAAAATAATTGGCTCAGCTGTATGAGAGTACCAGTTTCCACTGGGGCTGAACACTGATGGGTTTTGTTCCCTATCGAAGGGGTCTATATACCTGTAGCACTTAACACTACAGAAAGTAGAGACACGCACCATCGTCATGAGTCACTTTGGGTCAAGAAAGGATTTACTTTGTTAGATAATAATCTAGAATTTTTCTCAGTTATTAAATATGCATTAAATTATTTTAGAGGATCAATTTCTTATCAGTTTTGTCAATTTGAGGTGTACTTGGTATATTAATTTTTAATCATATATCCAAAAGATTGACTTGTTTGTGACTTTACAAGAATATTTAGTAACCTTAGTTTTAGGGACACAACTTCAGAACTGTTAAAAATTTGCCATGGTGTGAAAGAAGCACCTCTTTGTAGGATGGAGGTGACAATGTTGTGAGAATGTATATATTAAAGTATATTGACTGTTTAATCCTTAGATTCCCAAGTGTGCCCCCTGTCCTGCTGGGTACCGATGTGACAATGCCACCCTGCCACCAGTCCCTTGTGGTACTGGTTCATATTCACCAGAGGGCGTAACCATATGCAACGTCTGCAGATCAGGACTCCAGTGCCCAGATCCCTCTCAGCTTCCCCAGAGCTGCCCAGAAGGCACCTACTCAACACAGGTGACAAAACCTAACCTTTGTACATTTCTTTGTCCAAACTTTGATTTAAATTTCTTCTGTGATAAATATTTGTTTTGTCTTTGTGTTAATTTCGAACAGCTTACTGTTCTGAGAGATTCTAATGTACATGTGTCATACATTTTTGTTGTTGTTGTTACACATGTTATACACCAGGGGTCCCTTCTGACATATGTACATGACTACCTTCAGTTCAAAGGCTTTGGCAAATGTAAATTGCTATAATAGCATCTTATTGGTTTTGTGAAAATATAATGCTCTGCATAGAAATGGATTTCAGGTTTACAAAGACTAATAATAATAATAATAATAATAATAATTACAGCATTTATATAGCGGTTATTCATCGCTGCTCTAAGCGCTTCACAAGTGATTACAGGGTTTGACAGTTGAGGGTCTTAGATAGTCCGCTAGAGCAGCTCA
This sequence comes from Palythoa grandiflora, assembly GCA_026546935.2. Classification (NCBI taxonomy): domain Eukaryota; kingdom Metazoa; phylum Cnidaria; class Anthozoa; order Zoantharia; family Sphenopidae; genus Palythoa; species Palythoa grandiflora. The sequence goes on along the minus strand of JAOCPT020142238.1, from coordinate 18,409 downwards.
CATATAATATCATCAAGAAATGCCCTCAGAAGAACATACAGACCACAACACCAGGATCACCATCCTACTCTTTTCGACAAGTGCGCGGGTTTTTTATAGTCCCCTGATAGAGGGTCGAGACACTGGACCTACGGTTTAACATCCTTATCCGAGAAGACGCAAAGGTCTAACCATGCATGTGGAAACTCAGTATTATTTGACGAGAACCTAAATTTGAAACATTATGCATGTCCCATCTGAGACGAGGTTTAGGAGTGTGGTATATGATTAAAACATTATTAGGTTCCAGCCAAGAGAAGGTTTAGGAGCATGGTATATGATTGAAACATTGCGTTCCAGCTGAGTAAAGGTTCAGGGGTGTGGTATAGGATCGAATTACATGTTATGTCCAGGTCATACTGCAGTGATTGATGTAATGCAAATGGTTCAGTATCAAACATTTCAGAACTTTCTGTATACTTTCTTTAAGATAAAAAAGTGGAGTGCATTTCAGTACATCGTCATCATTATCATCATCTTAGTTTTTGTATCACTGTGTTTCACAGAGTATGTATTTTCTATTCAGGTATAACATTTATTTATACAAAGTCATACAGCTTTCATCTGTTTGCTTTTGTCTATGTATGAAGAGCAATTTGGTAGCATTTCCAGTGTTGTAACTTAATGCTTGCCTGCTTACCTGGGGCAAGCAAAAATCGTCACGGGCAAGCAGAAATTTTGATTTGGTTGCCCGGCCGGGGAAGTAAACTTGCCAGAGGTCCCTCACAAATTTTTGCACAATCCTGCATAATTCCTATTATTAGCACAATAAGAAACAAGAAATGGCTTACAAACCTACAACAATTTGCTTTGGCAGGCACGAAAACACCATTAAAAATGCTATTTTTTCGCTAAGAAAGCTAAACTTGCTGGTGCAGTTTAGGATAAATCAGTTAATTATGAACTGGAACTCTGCTTGTTGTTTAAGCTGATCGAAATTGCTGAACTTGTATTCACCTTGAGAACAATGCACTTTATAATGCACATTTTAATGTATTGACTTGTGACTTGTATAATCTTTATTGGATTTGGCAAATTAGTCACTTATAACTTTCATTGATAAGAATTTAGAACTGGTGTTTTACATTAGGGGTGACATACTGCAATTGTCTCTATTCAGTAAATTAACTATTTTTAGTACCTTGGTTTCCTGCGGTTGTTTTGTCTACTTTGAAATTTGTTGTAAAAACTAAATATCATGAGGAAACCTGACGTTATAAGTTAATGCAAGGTTTTCCGGTTTTACTTTTTTTGGACATGGAAAAACGCGACCTGGCTCAAATAAAATGGCAAGTGAATTTCATTCAGGGACACCAGTTTTTAGGTTTAACTTGCCCTAATGGCAAGTGGTCCAAAAAGTTAAGTTACAACACTGATTTCATTAATTTGTATTTCATCTCTCCTTGTTAACCACAGGGATCCACATCATGTAGACAGTGTCCAGCAGGCTTTAGTTGCCCAACTCCTAGTTCAGTGGTCAGCCCATGTTCAAAAGGCAGCTACTCACTAATTGGGGAAGCAAATTGTACTGTGTGTCCTAAAGGGTCAATGTGCAGTACGACCACTCAGGCGCCTACTAGATGCCCACTCGGCTCCACAACCTTTGGCACTGATGGAGCTGACAACTGCACTGACTGCCCTGCAGGCTCATATTGCCCAACACCAGAGTAAGACTCAGATCAGTTAGTTTTTAGAGTGTTTGGATTTTATTTTTTGGTTTTAAAGCAGTAATTTGGCTTTTGTCTGCAATATTTTGTTCAATATTAACCCTTTCAGCCCCAAGCAATTTATCAACATCTATAACTTCTCCTTACATATCTCAAAGAAAATGATTCAAATGGTAATGAGAAATAAGGTGTTGATCAAATGGAATAATCTGTGGAAGTTGAAAAGCCAAATTCTCCCAAACTGCTTGTATGGAATGTATTCAGCTCAGTTCAGCTGGGAGAATTTACCAATACGTCATTTGTCGTGATTGGGCCTTAAAGGGTTAAGAAAAATAAAAAAAAAACTGTTGTAATACGAATTTAACATATTCAATAAATTGAAGGTATTGAATGAAATCGCACTACAAAATTTGATGGTATTATTTTCCTGTCCCTAAATAGATCAGGTGTTTCAGCTTGTTCAGCTGGTCAGTACAGTCTTGGAGGAGCCACACGATGCTATGATTGTCCAGCAGGTTATAAATGTGCTCAGAAGAATGTAAGTTTAGTATCGTTTATATTTAAATGTCAGGTTTTTTTACATTTTGAAATAAGTGCCATTTTATACCATTCTTTTAGCAAAAGCCAGTAGCCTGTACCCCTGGCAGCTGGAGTGACAAGAGAAGTGAAGTTTGTGATGTCTGTCCTGCTGGTCGGCAGTGCCCTTCAGTTGCATCATCAACACATAACAAGCAGTGCATTCCTGGTAAGCTTTTGTTACTGAGAGTTTTTGAACGATCTGTGATCTTGCATATAAGGTATACTGTATATATTTATTCATAAGGAATAAGACAGAGAAGAAAGCTTTTGAACACAGCTGATACTAATCTATGTCATTATTATTTGGGTGAGGTTTAACATAGCTTGTACTAATCTATGTCAACATTGTTTGGGTGAGGTCTAACATAGCTGGTACTAATCTATGTCAACATTGTTTGGTGAGGTTTAACATAGTTGGCACTAATCTATGTCAACATTGTTTGGGTGAGGTTTAACATAGCTGGTACTAATGTATGTCAACGTTGTTTGGGTGAGGTTTAACATAGCTGATTCTAATCTGTGTCAACATTGTTTGGGTGAGGTCAAACGTAGCTCGTACTAATCTATGTCAACATTGTTTGGGTGAGGTTTAACATAGCTGGTACTAATCTATGTCAACATTGTTTGGGTGAGGTTTTGCATAGCTAGTACTAATGTATAGAAAGTATGGAGTTTATTGACACGTCATTTGTCGTATTTAGAACTTAAGAGTTAAAATAACTAGAACCAGGTTAATATCTAAGGCTTAATTTACCTTAAAATTTGTAAAAGGTAGTACAGTAGTTCATGTTAGTTTCGAGCAATATTGATCAGTAATCATGTCAATGAGTTTGAGGTGCATTTTTCAAATTTTTGAGATAATAGAGCTCTCAATCTAATTTTTGTTTTGATGTTTCTGCTGTTTAAGGTACGTATTCCATTGGCTCACAACAATACTGTACAATTTGCCCAGTGGGGAAGTACTGTCCAAGCATAGATAAAAATTCTGACATAGTTGACTGCCAGCTTGGGTATTTCTCAGTTGGCGGACAAGCATCATGCGATCCTTGCCCCAGTGGCTTTGCGTGTCCCAACAAGGATGGAACTGGAAATGTGAAGTGTCTGCCAGTAAGTTCTTATCATCATCGTTGTTGTTGTTGTTGTCGCTGTTGTTGTCATTGTTGTTATCATCACCATCATCATCATCAACGTCATCATTGTTGTCGTCATTGTTATCATTGTTGTCGTCATTGTTATCATTGTTGTCATCGTTGTTGTCATTGTTGTCATCATCACCATCATTATCATCATCATCATAGTAATGATATATTACAATGATCAATACCTCAACTCTCACTCTATTTAGTTATCGTTTAGAATATCTGAAATTATTTTTTACAAAGTTTTTAATTTTTAGGCCTGGACGGTACAAATATAAATTTTAATGTTTTAATAACATTCATTGCCTACATAAGTGCCCTCTTATGTTATAGCGTTTTATATTATTGTCTAGAAACACGCGCAATGCTGTTTTATCCCTTTTAGAAAATAACTTTTAAAAAAGTGGGTTTACGAATCTTGAGTTATGTGACGTCATTCCGTGATTTATGTTCAGTTATATAAAATAGATTTGTAGCCAATCAGAGCATGCGTTGTTTCAGATTTTTTTTTTCTAAATATAATTTATAAACATTGCTTTATGTTGCTGAAGAAAAAAGTTTCGGCTCATTTGAAATTACTCAGTAAGGTGTTTAAAAGATGAATATAACAAGTGGTTCATGGTGAGTCATGGAAAACCTGGATTTTAGAATTTCATTTTTCAGGCCTGGAAAGTCAAGGAATTTTGATTAGGATCATGGGAAGTCATGGAAAATTGGTACAATTTAAACAGGATTGTACAAAAATAACATAAATAATGAAAATCACGTTCACTTGCATAAATGTCTCAAATTAACACCTGTTCTCTTCCTTCATCTTGACTAATGTGGCAGAGAAAGAGTAAAATGAGGGTATTTTTGATGTACTTGGCAAAGAAATGAACAGCACAAGATCATTGAAATTATAAAAAATCATGGAGAAATAGCAAGTACAGAACTTCAAAAGGATACAAACCCTCTTAGGGATCGGACTGAAAATATAATTTTCTATTTTAGGGGACTTTCTCTAGTGGAGGTCAGCCCCAGTGCACACTTTGCCCTGCAGGAATGGCCTGTCCTCTTACCAACAGCAACCAGACAATTACATGTTTACCAGGGACCTACTCAGTTGGAAGTCAAACTGTAAGTATGTTAGTTTGTTTAATTAATATTAACTGTGTTTTTTTCACAAAAAAATTTGTAATGTTACTCTACTGCGTGTGACAGATTTTCTCATCATCCTCTCTCATAAATATACAAGTAGCATGATAGCATAAGTGTTGGAGTCCTAACTATTGGCTAAAATACTTGCTAATATGTTGAGTGATAGATAGCAAGTAGCTAAAAATTATTGAACAGTTAATATATGGTTCCCTTGTAAGTCATTATATTAAATTACACCCTTTCCAAAGATAAAGGCAGTTTGGTTGGCACAGTGGTAAGATCTCTGCCTTCTAACCACAAAGTCTTGAGTTCTAACCCCGGCTCAGCCAAGTGTTGAACATTTGTGACCTTTTCCACCAAAGTTGATTCAGCTTTATATCCTCCTGAGGTCAATAAAATGAGTACCAGCTTCTGCTGGGGGCTAACCTTTGACGGATTAGTGTCCCGTCCAGGGGAATCGATGACTCTCATCCGCTTAACACTACAGAAACCGGAGATAAGCACCGGCTCCAATGGGCCACTTAGGCTTGTAAATAGATTAGCTTAGCTTTAGCTTTCCAAAACTACATTACTTTAGTTTTCTATGTTAGTGCAGAATGCTGTTGGGTCTTATTGCCAAAAAATTAATGTTGTTATTATTCTGCTCAGCAAAGTTGTGATTATGATCGAGAAATTGTCTACCCTCCAATCACACAGTGACATATTTTTTAGTTGAATAACCATGCACTTTTGACACTAACACAGACAGCAGTGAACATTTGTGACTCAAGATTGTAAGCCTATGGCTGCTAATTAGGTGGTCACCTTAACTTCTTCAAGCTATAGACTAATGTAGATGTGGACAGATCAGTGGTATAGATGTGATTTTTATATATCATTAAATTATAACACTTGCATACTTAATTACAAATCTCTGTTCTTCATAATTATGTTAGCAACAGTATTTATGCATTGGTATGAAATGTACAGAAAACTACTCTCATTTTATGTTCTAAAAACAGCCATGTTGGTGGCCCTAAAATTCCTAAAAATCCCTAAATTTTTTCACTTACCCTAAAAAACCATACTTTTTCAGCTGTTTTTCGATTTTCCCCTAAAAATCCCTACTTTTTTCCTTTCTATGATGGTTGAGCACGACCGATGTCATTGAAAGTGCTTGGCAAGGGTTCTACATTTGCCCTACCTAGTCAAACTACAAGTTTCTTTGTGGTGTGGTGACTGTGCCTTCAAATTTCAATGATGTTGGATCCATGCTAAGCATTTTCAAGACGAAGTGTGCATGATCCCTTTCCTGTTTAAGTCATTAATGCTATAAACCAGTATTTCATGTGAGTATCTTTCTGTTTGGATAACAGTGGTAGAAAGGTAAGTTAAATTCTTCATTATCTCCTAAATAAAAGCCCTAAAATAGCCCTACTCTTTTATCATTTATCCCGAAAAATCCCTTCTTTTCAGGAAAAAAAAATCCCTAATTTCCCTCCTAAATATTGTCACAAGGTGGCCAACATGCCTGTAAACAGTATGTGTGAATAGACCAGTTACAGTTATTGACGATACGCTTATGTTGTCTGTAAATATTAGGTCTGCACACCTTGCCCTCCTGGTTATGAGTGCCCCAGTACAATAACAAACCAGAAAATCGCCTGCAAAGTTGGTACCTATAGTGTTGGTAGTCAAGCAAGCTGTACCAACTGCCCAGCTGGTTATGCCTGTCCATCAACAACAGATGATTTCAAGGTGTTATGCCCTGCTGGCTACTTTACAACAGGAAATGCTAAGGTATTTACATTAATCAAGTCTTGGAAACTTCAGACTTAAGAAAAACCAGCTGTTTAATATCTGTGTCAATGAGTGTCAGCCAGTTTGGTAATACCATCAACCCTGTGTTAGCCTGTGTGGGTGTATCTATCAACCATTGTCGTGCACTTGCTCTGACAAAAGTCTGGAGTATAATGGATCGTCTCAATATTCCATGAGAAATCCTGTTCAACAGGACAAATGATAATAACAGTTAGATATAATTACTTTTTACAGCAGGCTCTAAAACTTTAAAACTCTAAAAAATTCCTTGCCTACATAAAAAGTAAGAATAATATAAAAGTGAAGTCTATCCTTAATAACAACTCCACTTCATCTTGTTACATCAAAGTAAACCTTCAGGAGTAACTAAGTGTTGTATGAATTTCATTTAGGTCATCTGACCAGATCAGAGTTCAGTTTACTGTTTTACGAACCTATAGGGAAACTGAAACAGTTTAACTTTTCCTATTCTGTTTCCAATTTTTATTTAAATTTTTGTGTTTGTAATTAGCGTTATTTAAATTTGTGACTAAAATTAAATAATATACAAATGAAATTATTAAAAGTTTAAAAACTTCAGGTTAAAGTTAAGTTGATGATATCAACATACATCAACATACAAGTAATCAACACATCAAAACAGACTTTGAAAAAACAACACCCAGTTTTCAGTGTACTTTAAGGTATTAGAAATAATAGCATTCTTTAAATGAAAATGATTTGAGCTCAAACTGATCAGTAAAAATATTTATAGTATTTAAAATCAGTGATTGTAAAATCAGTTATTAATAATAAACTTTGTATTGAAATTTTAAAACTCTTGGTTTAACAGTCTAATGGTGGTACAAGTTCTTCTAATGGGATTAAAATATCTGTAAGTACTTTTCCTGAAAAAGTTGCAAGTGATTCGTGGCACATCAGCAACACCAGTGTGCAGGAATGTGTTAATTATTAGCATACATTATTAGTATTGGATTATTTCAAGAAATAAGTAACATTCTTGTTAAGTTCACGTAAACAATCTTTGATCCGTCAGGAGGATTGCTGATTAATGATTTTGAGCACAGAAGACAACAAATGATAATTCAGCTCACTTGTTTAATTCTCGCCATTAAATATTCTGTATTACAATCTCTACCGATTTTCTATTTCACTCACTTAACAAATTAAAACAACATGAACACTCACTCTCTCAACTTTCTTATATAGGTTGCATTACGTCATTCTCTAGAACATTCTAAGTGATTTTAAATGTTCCATAAATATCACAAATCTTAAAACCTGTACATAACGACTGATTCCTGAAATTCCATCACTATTCAGCGATCTAGAACGTTCTTTTAATTTCATGCAATTTTCTTAATAACGTTTCATTACAAAATATACCAGTTCACCATATGCAGGCTTGGCAAAGCCAATCTTGTAGAACTTTGACTTTGTTTTAACTACTTTCACATACATTCAGTGATTTATAGTTCCATTAATAGTACCCTTTAATGTAGTACAATAAAGATAAAATTAAAGTAAGTACCACTCTTGAATGCAAATGCTTCTGTCTTTGAATGAATTGTGTTAAAAATTAAACTATAAGGGAAAGTCAAAAAATTTCCACATCTGGAAGAAAAGAAATAGACTATTTAACACGATTCCTTTGGAGATGTTCATGTATATAATATGAAGGGTTTGGACCCTTTCTTTAACAATGTTAGGACTTGATATTTGGTTTAATTGCTTTGTCGTCTTAAAGAAGCTTGTTGCCAATATATTAATAGGTAAGTCTTACAATGTTAAAATAATTTTACAATGATCTTAAGCATACATAGTGTAGTTTTTTGTACAGTGATGAAAGGATATTTGTTAGAGTAAGTAACCTATGCAACTTTAATTTTAAAATATGGTGTAGAAAGGTTTTTCATTCTTATAAAATTATTGTAATTACGGTAGCTTGAACTCTCACCTTTTGGTGTTTCTGTAGGTATGTGAACCATGCCCAGCTGGTTCATACTGTCCAAATATTACCTCCAACCCCTTGCCATGTCAAACTGGTACTTATACATTGGGATCTGCCACCAAGTGTAGTCCATGCCCTGCAGGATACTTCTGTGCTAATGCTAAGATCGCTCCAGTGAAATGCAGCAAGGGAACATACAGTAATCACTCTGCTACTGTGTGCACAAATTGTGATCCTGGTTATGTTTGTCAAGATCGCAGCACTAGTCCACGACCCATCTCTGGACGTTGCCCAATGGGATACTACTGTCCTGATGGAGCAAGGAAGGAGATGTGCACAAGAGGAACATTTGGTAACACTACTGGAGCAGCTGATGTGGCTAGTGGCTGTGATACTTGTCCAGCAGGTTTCTTCTGCCCAGCAGCAACTGTTGGTTATCCAAGCTACAGGTGGGTGTCTGATACTTAAATCATGCCCAGTAGCCACCTTTAATTATCCAAGTTACTGGTGGGTGTCTGACACTGTAATGATACTCAGTAGCCACCGTTGGCAATACAAACTACTGGTGGGTATTTGACACTTTAATCATGTCCAGTAGCCACCGTTGAATATCCAAGCTGGTGGTGGGTGTGTCGTGTCTGACATTGTAATCATACCCACTAGCCACTGATGGTTATCCAAGCTACTTGTGGGTGTTTTACACCCTTATCATGTCCAGTGGCTACTGTTAGCTATCGAAATTATAGGTGAGTGTCTGGCACTTTAATCATGCGCAGAGCCATTGTTGGTTATCCAAGCTACAGATGGGTATCTGACACTTTAATCATTACATCTGAGACTCATCTGGTCTCATAAAAGCATAAAATGATTAAAAAAGATAATGTACATTGTTCCCTTGTGCAGAAATTGCTAACTGCTAAGTGCTTTTCACCAAGCTAAAACATCACGTTATGATTTAATATTTGTCACAGGCTGAAATGTCCTCCTGGTCATTACTGCCCAGATGGTACAAAGACGCAGTATCAGAACCCTTGCCCTGCTGGAAAATACAGCCGAGCAATTGGACTTGAGAGGCAGGACCAATGTCTGGAATGCTTACAGGGTTATTACTGTCCAGCTGGAGATCAGTATGGTGATCGAACGTGCCCTGCTGGGCACTACTGCCCGGCTGGTACTGCAGACTATAAGAGAAAACCATGTGATGCTGGTTATTACACTGAAGAGCAAGGGGCAAGAAGTAAGAATGTGTTGTATATCCTATCTAATTAAGTCTCAGCAATAAATAGTATAAAGAAGTTTCAAATTCTTACTAATAAAATGTATGATAATTCGCTAATTACATTCATTGTTTTATTGTATACATTATTTGATTATTGTCAAACTGCAGTCTGTGCAAGTTATGTTGACGTCTACAATAAAGAAAGTAGCCAATACTGACTATTTGGAAGATTAGAAATTGATTGTTCTCATTAACTCAAACGCTGTCTCTAATTTTTCCAGGCAAAACAGACTGTAAGATATGTCCACCAGGGTATTATTGTACGAGTGGTGTTTCAGCACCCATTGCTTGTCCTGCGGGTAAATACAACTCACTCAGTGGTCGGGGGAGTCTCAGTGATTGCCGAGCATGCAGTGCAGGCATGGCCTGTCCACAGCCATCATTAACAGAACCTCCTGTCAAGTGTGATGCTGGATACTATTGCCCTCAGGGCTCCGTTCTTCCAAATGCGACTGTCCATGCGTGTCCAGCAGGAACATACACAGACTACCACAACTTGACACACTACCGTGAGTGCACACAGTGTCCTGAAGGACAGTCCTGTGAAGCAGGAACTGGAGGAAGACAGAAACCGCCTCAGCTTTGTTCTACAGGTATTTATGTTGTTAAAGATGACATTGATATATGCTACAATAATATTTGTTTCCGCTTGTTACACACAAATCTTGTGTACTTAGGACATTAGACATTGAAAATTTTCCTCATAGATCTGAAGCTTTTCTTTTGTTGGAATCGATTGAATTTAACCATTCACTAATTGATAACTGATGATTTGAAAGCGTCCTAGAGTGGTTTTGCTATCGTTTGAGAAGGGATCATAAATCCTGGAGTTTTTTTAACTTTAGGATCGAGTCCGGAGATCAATCATTTTACTTGGGTTTCCAATATATAGCAGACTTTTAAAATTCAAGTTACTTTGGGAAATTGTTACTTTTCGAATTCTAGTTGCTAGCATTGATAATGATTATTTTAGTGAAGAAACTGCTAATGGTGGTGATAATGATGATAGTGATGTTGCCTTACTGTAGAAATTCGTATTTACAATCATGATTGAGTTAAAAGTGGTGGTTATCTTTAAGATAGTTACAATATATAACTTTTGAAACTTTTTTATTACATAAATCATGTTTAAAATGTTTGAAAATTTTTGTGTTGTATCTAATTTCTTTGTAAAAGTGATAATTCCTTTCAAAGTTGTGAAAAGAATCAACATTTTTAAGAGGACCAAACTAAATGGCCACATAAAGGATTTCAACAAAATTTAATGGTTCAAAAGTAAATAATTTAGATCCGTTTGCATGATGTTTAATTAACTATATTTTTATCTTATGAAAAGGACATTACTGTCCCCTTGGAACCATGAGCCCCACTCAGTTCCCCTGCACAGCTGGATCATGGACAAACCTCACCAACATTCGGAAGCAGCAAGAATGTTATGATTGTCCGAAGGGTTGGTTCTGCCTCCGAGGGAGTTCTGCTCCTACTGCTTTATGTGCTTCTGGGCATTATTGCCCACGAGGTTAGTTTTGCTCGTACTGCTTTATGTGCTTCTGGGCATTATTGCCCACGAGGTTAGTTCTACTCCTACTGCTTTATGTGCTTCTGGGCATTATTGCCCACGAGGTTAGTTCTACTCCTACTGCTTTATGTGGTTCTGGGCATTATTGCCCACAAGGTTAGTTCTACTCCTACTGCTTTATGTGCTTCTGGGCATTATTGCCCACGAGGTTAGTTCTGCTCCTACTGCTTTATGTGCTTCTAGGCATTATTGCCCACGAGGTTAGTTTTGCTCCTACTTCTTTATGTGCTTCTGGGCATTATTGCCCACGAGGTTAGTTCAGATTTGAATCTTAGCATTTTCATCGTACGAAGTTTATTTTGGTAGCTGCTTATAGAGCAACAAACGCAAGTCAGAGCTTGATATACATAACTAAAATGTGACTATGCTGAAAGTTTATATGAAAATACTAGTACTGTATAATCTATATTTTCAAAGAAACCATGACATATGTTACCGTTGTTTATTGCAAAGAGGTTTTGGCTCAATTACATCATCAGTGCAAATTGATTATTGTTATTATATATTATACAAGTTCAACACATGCGTGTCAGGGGTAACTTGCACCCACTATTTTGTGCACTATAGCCAAATGGGTAGTGGGCATTACCCCCTTATATCTTTACATTGACCAATATAGTTGCTGCAAGTTACCACTGGTAATACATGTGCTGAACTTGTGAGTATATCTTTCGAAGCCACATTATTGTTATATATATATGTACACTGTGATTGTAATAATAATAATAATAATAATAATAATAGTAATAATAATAATGATAATAATATAGGATCGGCATGTATTCTCAGAAGAGTACTAGTTATGCCAGGTTAAGAGAACAATCAGGAATCTTCGCATCTAAGGCTACGGGAGATGGCTCGTTGCAGAAAAGAAACATTTCCAGCTTAAAATGCCGTGTTGAAAGACAATAATAATAATAATAATAATACTGATACATTTATAAGTGAAAGCTAGTTGATGAATAAAAAATATACAAATAATGACGTCATGCATTACAAGTAATGCAACCGAGATTATAAAGCTAAAAACGTGTTAAAGTTGTGTCCTTGTTTATTGAGGTTAAACTTAAAGAAGCCTTACAAACAAGTACACAAATTTAACACTTTTTTAGCTTTATAATCTCCGTTGCATTACTTGTAATGCATGACGTCATTATTTGTATAATTTTTATTCAATAATGATAATAATAATAATAATAATCAACTCGCACTGATAATGGCGAATGGTAAGCGGGAACATGTTGGCAGCAATCTAAAGTGTGTCATGTTTTATATGAAAATATTGTTCTTTTTACAGCTTTTAGTATTTTATCCTTGAAATAGCCAAACAGTGTCTGCATAGGTAACAAAAGCTTCCCACATTGTCTAACAAACAATAATCTCGATTCCAGGTACTCAGAGAGCAAATCAGTTCCCTTGTGCTGCTGGGACATATTCCAACAAGACCGGAAACGTGCGATGGGAAGATTGTGATCCCTGCCCAGAAGGTCATTACTGCCCCCAGGGGACCTCAGTACCAAAGAAGTGCCCCAAGGGAAGATATAATAATTTGCGGTCGGCCAAGGTACAGTAAGACCCCCATTAGTGGCAAAAACAGAGATGACCAAAATGAAGTATCGTTATGTTAATATATTCCTTATGTATATTAGTCTACAATTTCTTTTTTGGTTTTTGTTTGAGCCATTCTGGCCTAAGAATTTTAAAAATACTAAAAAAAACTTGTTAAAAACTTGCTAAAACGTTGCATACTGAGGAAGGAGAGTATCTCCGAAAATGTTTTAGCAAGCTTTTAGCAAGTTTTTAACAATTTTTAATATTTTTAAAATTTTTAGGCCTGAATAGCACAAACAAAAGCCAAAAATGATTTCATATACGGAGAGATACAAGAATATTCTACAATTTCTGTTTTAAAGATATGGCAATTTATATAAATTTAAACTCTTTCAAAGAGAAAAATGATGTTTTTTATCTGCTTGATGACAAACAAAGAGAAAAAAGTTTTATTTGGTAGTTCTTATAGATAAAAATGGCTAGGAATAATTTATATCATATTTCAAAAGAAAAGAAATACAAAGCTTATTTGTGATCATTTTACAAAAATGCACCAAAATTGCATTCAGGATCACATTTGTGTATGGGAGATAGAAATGATCACGTTGTCAATATTTTGTTCACAGGATTTGCATGGTTGTAAAGCATGTGTCCCTGGCTATTACTGCCCAGGGCTGGGGAACTTTGCACCAACTGCCTGCAGAGCAGGAAACTACTCGGTAGGTCATATAGAACTTGTATTATTTTAAAAATATCTACCTACTATCCACTTGAACTATTCACCCAGCATTATAGCCTTTTTATTTCGCCTTGAGAATGATGTTCGTCTCTTTGAAAAGATGTCACTGAGTCAATGGTATCACTAGTTTTTACTGTTGTGTTAAGTAACTAAGCCACCTCAGAACTTTGAACAAAATTGAGACATTTGCTACATGGATTATATGGATTAACTTCAGGTTTTAATATTAGTATTAGTCCTGACACTAGAACATTTTGTCCATCGGTGTTTGATGGTAGCCGTGTGGAACACAAACGAACTTGGGGAAGACATTGAGAGCTGAGTTTTAATTGAGACGTCTCAAATTTGCGGAGTTCAAACGTACTGATCATCAGACATTTTTTTCTATCAATATATTGTACTTGGCTGCCAAATGACAGATCCAACGGTGTAACAGGACTTTTGTAATATTCTTGAGTACCAAAAAGATAGTTTTTATTTTAACAGACATGTTTCGGTGTTACTCAACGCCATTGTCAGTGTTGCATACTAAGGAAAAATATAACTATAAGTAGAATTTTACATGTGTTGGAATGGGTAGGTAATAAGAAAAACTAAGTACTTAATGAAAGATTAGCACGTGTGACTTGTTGATTTAAATTTGGATTTATCCACTTAATGTGCATAGCCTCTTTCAATCTGACTTGGTATTTGTAAGATGCTGAATCATTGATGAGAAAATCTTTGGAGGTGGATGCCTTTCTGCAATTCTCCGAGGCTTGAAGATGCTTGAATACGTGTGGGGAAATGGCGATAAGTTGGTCTACGTAACAAGCATTACAGCTGGGACGTACACATTTATACGCAGTTCTCTTGATGTGAAAACTAACTTGATTTGATCTTAGTGTAGCAATAGAGCTTAACTAAGGTGTTAACTTTTTTGTACCTTTTTAGAAAAATGCCCAATTAAGTGAAGTTTAAAATAGCGTTTCTCTGAGTTGTTATTATCTGTACTCGGTAAATGGGAATTATCTTGAGAAATAGTTTTTTTATACAATTGTCAATGGTGCTTAAAGAAAAAAGATTTTTACGCAAATGCGTTTCCAAATCCTTCGTCTACTGATGAAAACCTAACCATGTATTGTTTATCTTAAATATGCGAGTTCCAATTAACCCAATTTTGTACATTAACGGTGCAAAAACAAATGTAGTTAGTGAAAAGATCTACAAACGGTTTTTTTGCAGTACATGGAAGTTTTTTACAATTGACTTTAAATCTATCACTTAAGATATCAAGAAACGAAAAGTTATTGTTTTGTTTTTCCCTAGTAAAATGAATATTTTGATGTTGCGTGTTAATGTAATTGAAAAACTCGATAGCTTGGTCTTCGTTGTTAAAAAGGCAAAAGGTATCGTTGACGAATCTGCAATAGAATGAAATACCATGTCCCGTGTACTGTTAAAGCCTTGTATGTGCCAGCTTTAATGCTTGTTACGTAGGTGAAACTCATCGCCATTTCTTCACACGTATTAACGAACATCGTAATGATAAGTCGTCTCTCTATTCAAGCATCTTCAAGCCTCGGAGAATTGCAGAAAGGCCTCCAACTCCAAAGATTTTACCATCATTGATTCAGTTTCTTACATCTACCAACTCAGATTGAAAGAAACTATGCATATTAAGTGTATAAATTCAAATATAAATCAGCAAGTTGCAAATGCTAATCATTCATTAAGTATTTAGTTTTTGTAATTACTTATGCATTCCAATGCATATAAAAAATAATTATGCTTTTGAATAAGGGCTTTCTTGCTTTGATCTTTGGCCTGCTTTACCAAAACGTTAATGTGTCTGGTTAACGAAGTTCAAGAGAGAAAATAACTTTTTACCTGATATCAACAGGCTTTTCAGAATCTGTGTTTTGAATTTCTTACTTTTGCTACTAATGATGACAAGTGTTTATGGGATTGACAGTATACTTTATTTCCACTGCAGGCAGCAGGTGCTTATGAATGCAGCACGTGTGAAGCTGGTTATTACTGTGCCAGTGAGACAACCAGTCGTAGCACCATGCTGAATGTGATGGTGTGCCCTGCCAGTATGCACTGCCCCTCAGGTACTGACCGGGAACCAGATCGTGTGTCACATGCCTGCCCTAAGGGCTCCTACTGTCTGAGAGGCGATGAGGTAAGAGTAGAAATTGTAATTTTATTCACTTCATCTGGATGATCTTGAAAGTCTTTAAGTTAATTGGTGCAGAGTGTCAAGGCATCAAAAACCTTATTAAACTGTAAAGAATTGCCTCGGTAATTATTTTCAGCCAAAATTGTAACATTTTAACTTGTAAGTGTAGGAAGCTGGATGAACAAGTTAAAGAGGTTAGGTTGGGGATCTCTGTCGTCCATCCATCCATTTGTTTGTCCATCCATCCATTTGTTTGTCCATCCATCCATCTGTTTACCCATCCGTCCGTCTTTTAGTCCATCCATCCGTCTGTTTGTCCATCCATCCATCTGTTTGTTCATCCAGCCATCTCTTTGACCACCCATCCGTCTGTTTGTCCTTCCATTCGTCTGTTTGTCCATCCATCCGTCTGTTTGTCTATCCATCCGTCTGTTTGTTCATCCATCCGTCTGTTTGTCCATCCATCCGTCTGTTTGTTCATCCAGCCATCTCTTTGTCCACCCATCTGTCTGTTTGTCCATCCATTCATCTGTTTGTCCATCCATCCGTCTGTTTGTCTATCCATCCGTCTGTTTGTCCATCCATCTGTCTGTTTGTTCATCCATCCGTCTGTTTGCCAATCCATCCGTCTGTTTGCCGATCCATTGTCTGTTTGCCGATCCATTTGTCTGTTTGCCAATCCATTTGTCTGTTTGCCGATCCATTCGTCTGTCCATTCTTCTTAATCTATATATCTACCATCTATCTTTTTTTTGGTCTCTTTTATCATTGTTACTTTTCCAAAATGAATGGGGAATGGGTTGACCAGCGCAGTGTTACTTCTTGCTAAATACAGATCAGTTTATATATTTTTACCATAAGATAATGAGTGATATTTTCATTGATTCGAAAACAAGCACTGGTTTCACTTTATGTGACTGCAATGAATGACTAAAATTAAAAATCTGTATTTCTGTTTTTCATTTTTCCAGAATGCTTATCCAATCCAATGTCCAAATGGTACGTTCAATCCAGACCCAGGACGCAAGCATGTCATTGAGTGTCAGAAGTGCCAAGAAGGCTGGTACTGTGAACCTGCAGGACGATCCAAACCAGTAAGGAAACGCTACTGCATATAGTACACACTTCAATCACAACCATTAAAATAATATATTACAAAGTTATTCATACAAAAAAAGTAATATAGATTGTGGTGAAATGCTTGTAATGAAAAATATTGCTTGTTTTTCAGGTTGCTGAATGCCCACCAGGCCACTACTGCCCAGAAGGGACTGGTTACAAATACACTCACCCTTGTCCTATTGGATTCTATCGTAAAGCTTCTGCAGCGATCTCAATTCAGGATTGTAGTGTGTGTTACTCAGGTTATTACTGCAATGAAAAAGGACTTCCTCTACCGAAAATTTGTCCAGAGGTATGTTATCATTAGTTTGTTGCAGATTATAGAAAGTGAATGTTTAGTGCAATGACTCATTATTGAAGTGCTGCATTTGTATTGGGATAGTGCTTGTAATAAAGTTCAAAATTGACTTAAAACGTTTGAAACCGGTAAGGAAGAAGTTGCAGTGTTGGGAGAGAATGCCTGTTTTTCTAACGTTTTGTTTATCATGAAAAATATTATGCCTTAGTGAAATTATTGTTCCAATTTAAATCGGTTGAGTAGGTATTGTTGTTATGTTGCTATATACAGGTGCTAACATTCAAAGTTTTGTCATGCGTGCACTTAAAGGTAGAAGGAGTGAACATTTTTCTTTGTTGTTATTAATTACCAATGAAAGAATTTTCCAAGATCAGTTTTTGCACGTTCTAGTCTTTTTCTGTGTTGAGATGCGGCTTTATGTCTCTTATAAAAAGCATCTTATAAACTAGACAGTCAAATTTGTTGTTACATTTTCTTAACACTTTAAAAAGAGAGACTTATAGTGCATTCCCTTTGAATTTTTGACTGGAAAATATGCCTTGTAAATATCGGAATATTTGTATAAGAAAATATTGTATTCACCTTTTGGGTCAAACAATTAAAAATATTCGACCAGTCAGCATGGGCCAATTTCGCAGAATAAGTTTCTAAATTTGATTTTCTAAAGTCAAGGATAGAAATTAATTCAGTGCATGTTCACGGAGTCAATACGTTACGCTCTAGAGAGAAAACTGGCAAGTGATCAGATACATCATTTAGAACTGGACGATTTTATGGTCATACATATCCCTGTAATGACTTGTAAGAATAGTAATTGCTTAAGACTACATGGCACATACTTAGTCAATTCTGTAATGCTAAATTAATGTATATGTTTCATTCTTTTCTTCTACCTTCTTCATTTTCTAGGATTTTCCTTAGAAACGGTCAAATTGCTATGTACAATACCCGCATTGCTGCTGACTATCATTCTCACAACTGCCACATATACATTAAACAACAGACTGTACTCCACCAAGGGCCTAAAATTTGGAATTGCTTTCCGTCTTCTACAAAATTTGCATCTTCAGTTAAGATATTAAAAAACAACTTTTTCAAGTATGTGTTCTCGGAGTAATCTTATGTTTATGTATGTTTCATTCCCTGCCCAGGCTTAACTTTACTCCTTTATACATCATTATATATTTTGTTTGTCAAGGAGATCTCTCAGAGTAAGTCGTATGGTTTCAGAGGTTCTCCCAACCTTCTTTAAATATATGTCACGACAATAACTTGTATGTATATAAAGCTAAAGCTAAATCCTTTTACGAGCCTAAGTGGCCCATTGGAACCGGTGCTTATCTCCGGTTTCTGTAGTGTTAA
>JAOCPT020141306.1:0-14050 GCA_026546935.2 Palythoa grandiflora | reverse complement strand
GTGTCGTTCAAGTAAACAAATTGCGCCAAAAGTTGGTGACGTCACAAAAAAGCTTGAGCCCTTAATGTATAGTAACAGCAGTAATCTTCATGAAAGACCGCTGTTTTGAATGCCAAAATTTGATTGATTTTTTACTGCTTTAATAACTGTGAAAAAAATTATTCAGGACTTCGTCATCAAAGGGTTAAGCGCAATTTGTGTTTCCTTTGTATTGTACTGTCTTCTTATTCCTCACCAAACGTCAATGGCTCAGTATAACAAGCTGTCTTTGTTTTCCTTTCAATTATATTCATTTTGAAATCACTGGTGATTCCTGTAACTTTATTGCTTCCCAACAACATAATTTAGTATTAATTCTTGTAATCATACTCTTTTGATCACCCAATCGCAGAGCTGAAAAGGCTACAACAACCACTCAGAAACTGCGTGCTCTTAGCCCAGCTCAAGCCAGCACATATCACTTTTTTTTCTCAATTTTAAAAACTTCAGCAAACTTAAATGGAAACAATAAAAATGAATTGCATTTAGCTCACAAAAATTGACTTCAAAATGAGTATTTGAACTTTACATTGCGCAATTTTGGTCTGAAACATATATTTGTGACTTCAAATCAAACTCGTACTGCACGCTCATTCCATTTAGGTAGGTAGGTAGATATTTTAATAATCAGCTCTCCTTAGGCCTTTTCAATAATTTTTTACAATTAATTTTGAAATCATGTGTATGATTTCAGCCCAAACTGCATTCCACTCAGTTCAGTAACCATTATTTACCACAGTTGATAAAACTATAAATTTAATGCACATGATGTTAAGTCTAAAGCCTTTCCTAACAATTTTAGGAATCCAAAAAAGATGTTACTGCCAACGGTACTGATTCATACATAATTTTTAGTAATTTGCAAATGAAAGATCATGATTTCGATAAAACGAGAACAAACTAACAGCAATCTCTGCTACACAAATTAAACATACTTTTCATAAAGAAGGAAATTGTAAATTGTTCCGAGGGCAGCCAAAAACCATAGCAACACTGACATCGTCTCTCCAATATGTTTGATGTCTGCTCTCAGCAGAAACCTGTTTTGGAAAATAAAATATAGAAACAAGGTAAATCTGTATCAGGGTTTCTGAAGAAAAAATTGCCAGTAGTCAAGATTCTTAAGAATACAAGTTACTGCTAAAGTGTGGTAGTCACAATGTTGCCCGCGCAACGGCCTGGGGGGTTCTGGGGGAATGCCCCCCCAGAAAATTTTGAGTTTTTAAATGCAATTTGGTGCATTCTGGTGCATTCTGATGGGGGCTAATCTGTAATATGACATAACCTTTGGACTTCCCAGTCGTCAAGCTAATTTGTAAAATAGTCAGATGATTATCTCAGTCGTCAAATTTGACGACCTGACGACCAATCAGAAACCCTGTGTATGTAACCACTACAACAATGGCTTCCGACCTATGCGAACACATTGAGCATCATCAAAGGCTTATTGTTAGCTGAAGGCTTGGAAACTACAAAAAATAAAGAAGAATAAAATATATAAAGAATCTTCCCACCTCGATTTTTTAAATTTATTTGTAATATGACTTATATATCAATTTGTTTAATGAAAGTTTTAAATTACTAATGTAAATGGCGCCCTGGCTTCTATGGTTACACCAGACACTTAAATAAACAAGGAACTTCTAGGCAAATGCGTAACAAGGAATTTAAGGGTAGTGTTTTGCAGGCTCTATTATATAAACTGCCTCAAGAGGGCAGGCTTTCTTGATCTATCCCATTTGGGATGAAATGTTCAAGTCCACAAAGGACCCAGGAAGTGGAGGACAACCTCCTCTCACTACGGATAGCCTTGAGGATTGCAAAATGGAATGCTAGAGCTACAAACCAAATGGGAAAAGCCACAGCAGTCACAAAAGAAATGGAAAAACAGATCGACCACATTGCCACATCGAAGAAGTTAAGATGTTCACTAGAGGATACCCGATGTGGGCTCAGACTACCCCCTCCTTAACGGAAAACTGTATGTAAAAATTGCCAGAAAGGCAGAAATAGCTGAGAAGAGGCACAGCTTCTTTGACATGAAAATGCTGAGGAATGAGAAGAACCAGCACAACTAGTACTTCTGCACTGCATTAAGAGGTCGCTTTGAAGGACTGAGGTGTCCAGAGGAAAGTAAAGGGAGACCCAGAGGGAGAGAGTGAAGAGAACCTTCCAAGAGGCCTGCAAAGAAAAGCTTGAGCACAAAGAATTCCATTACAAGCCTTGGATCACAGAAAAAAACAAACCAGAAGATTGATGCATGGACAAAGGCCAAGCAAAACACCTACAAACAGGAACAGAAGCAGAGGAGAGAAGAGGAATACAAGACACTAAACAAGGATGTCAATACGAATGCATGAAAGGAAAAGAGGGTGTACAACGATGTACTGGCAACACAGGCCTAGGAAGCTGCCTATCATAACAACATGAAACACAACTATGATAGTTAGGACAAGGACGAAGAGTAACAAACCTGTGAAAGATGCACTGGCGGAATCCTCAACAAACCTAAGGAACAACTGGACAGATGGCATGCTCACTTCAGAGATCTCCTAAATGGACAGCTCATCCAGGACTCCCCTTCCCCTCTCCCAGTCCCCACTGACAACTCCACTGAAATATAGAGTCCAAGAACAGGAAATCCCCAGCTGACATCCCAAACAAAGATCTCAAAGCTAATGCCTTTCTCACTGAAATAATCCTCCATGAGCTGATGCAAGTGATCTGGTAGAACGAGCAAGTACCTGATGACTGGCGGAATTGATACCCACTGAAGCTGCCCAAAACTGGAGACTTGGCAGAATGCAAAAACTGGCGTGGCATTCAACATTCATGTTCCTGCCCATGAAAGTCTGAAGTTGCATTCTCCTGAAGAGACTATAGAATGCTGTTGACCCGCTCCTTTGATATGAGCAAGCTGGATTACGATCTGGTAGATCCTGTACCGATCAGTATATATAAGCTTCATCAACTTTAAGAAGGTGTTTGATGTGGTGGATAGGAATGTCGTACATGGGGAGAATCCTGGCACACTACTGCATACTCAAGGAGTAAATTAACATCTTCCAACAACTAAACCACAGACACATGTCAAGTCATTCATGCCAGTATAGGCAAGACCATATGTAAAGTTGTTTATGCCTATAAGCTCTTCAAACTCTTCCAGATTGATACCGGTGTACGCATTCTGTCCCCTTTCCTATTCAGCCTCATCACAGATTGGCTCGTGAAGAGCACTGTCGTCACACCACAAGGCATCTTATAGACCTTCACTAAGCACCTTGAAGACCATGACTTCGCTAACGATATCAGTCTCCTGTTGCACACCAGAGACACATAACAGCTCCAGGACATTGCATCCTTAGTGGGACTCGAGATTATCTGAGAATAAAACCAAGATGATTCGGATCAATGCTATCGGCTCATTACCCATTATGCTCAGAGAGGAAGCCCTGGAGAAAGTAGAGCAGTTCAAGTACCTAGAGAGTGTGGTGAGTAAGAATGGAGAACAAAAGAAAACATCAGTGCCACAATCAGCGAAGCCTGTCAAGATTTTGCCATCAGTATAGAGGACCAGGAATATCTCCACCAAAATCAAGTTGGTGATCTTCAGTAGCAACATCAATTCCGTCCTTCTGTATGGTGCAGAAACGTGGAGGCAAACCAAGGGTACCCAGCACATTATCCACATCTTTATCAACACCTGCTTTCGAAGTATCCTTAGAGTACGTTGGCCAGAGAAAATGTTCAACCAGGAACTGTGGGAGCGCACCAGTCAAGTCCCTGTCAGCAGCAGGATACAATGACGATAATGGTGTTGGATTGGCCACACTCTACATCGAGAGGGAAGCATTGCAAACATGTCTCTTGACTGAAATCCTCTGGAGCTCCAGAGCATCAATGACACATGGGCTGAAGCGAAGTGCATCACCAGAGACCACGACCAATGGAGGGACATAATGGACACAATTTATTATAATAAGTCAGTTTTGTAGGCTCTAAATTCTTGGAGCTATTTTATAATCATCCTGCCTGATTTCATAATTTCTGTTCTCTCCGACATTTGAGGCACTTCAAGATGTGTATGTGCCCTGGTGCAAGTGTACACAGGTTTGCTACAAGGCTGGTTTTATCAATTTGCACAAATAGTTAATTTGTCATGCTTGCCAAATATTTCAGAATTTACAGTGATCTCGTGTGCACTGAATTAATTCATTTGTGAATATTTTTTATTACGTGAGTTTTGCCGCAAGGATTTTACCAATTGTGTGGCAGGGATATCATAGTACGATGTGGTCCCAAATTGACAACCTACCCATATAATCTACCACTGACAGCCAGTTATAATTAGCCAGAAGTCTATTTTTGCAGAGGAAAGACAGCCAGTGTACCCCGAAAAAAACCCTTGTAGTCAGACTGAGATCGGCTAAATCTCAACCCACACGCAAAGCCCAGGATTTGTTCCCAGGTTTGTAGAGGCGAGAGGCACAAACGATAACCACTATATCAACCCAACTCCCTTTCCTGGATTTGATCTTGTTTTTTTTTAGCATTTAAAGCCATTAATAGAACACCAAGGAACCAAAACCAGATGGACTGGTTGTATAATTACACGCTAAAAATAATAATTTCATAGAGTTATTTAAATTACAACTAGCGACCAGTATATGATAAATGAGATTGTTACTTCAACATTGCAACTTCATCTTACCATGGAGTGTACGAAGCAGCAATAAAAAAGTATATAACCCCTCTATCACACAGATGAAGGAAGAATTTCAAAGACCTGTAAAGAACGAAATAACTCACATGTGAGTCATCTACAAAATCCTTCAGCTTCCGTTTCATTGAACTTTAGTTAATGTCATGTCATGACAGACTTAAGCATAAATTTAAGCCTCCACATTAGTCTTAGTTTCACTGTGCCATCTCAATTTTTGTCCTGCTTTTGCCCCAACATTATTAGCAGTACGGTTTGTATAGTGGTAAGATTTCTGCCTTGCAACCACAAGGTCCAGGCACTGAATATATATGTGACCTTTTCCGCCAAAAATGACTCAGCTTTCCATCCTTACGAGATCGGTAAAACGGGTATTAGCTTCTGCTACGGGCTAACCTGCGATGGATTAGTGTCCCATCCAGATGGAGTCAAAGACTGTCATCCACTTAACACTTAACCAGAGATAGGCATCAGCTCCAATGGGCCAGTTAGGCTTGTAAAAGACAACTTAAGATGGAAGGCAAATGGCAGACCTCACATTTATGGGTTGTCCTCTCATCCATCATCCTGGACTAGTAACTTGAGTAACTAAACTTAACACAGGTAGTGTAAACAAATAAACTCTTAATAATGTATTAATATAAAAACATATTGCCCAGCACATGATTGCTGTTTTAAGTGTTTTGCTTAAAATGATTAAGAAACATTTTTAAAAATGTTACTGTACACATAGACAGATACTTCACTGTGATATTACACTACAATAAGTTATTATTATTGTACAAAAGTACTGAATATGTACCATTACACCAGAAATTATGAAAAAACATCTATCATTACTATTGTGATGTGCTGAAGTATGCTTTGAAGACGGAACTTCATCCACCCTGCGCGCTCCCCGGGCTTATGTCTGCTATCCCTCTCCTTTTATGGTCCCTCTCCTTGCTCTTCCTATTACTCAACTACTATCCCTCTGATTCTCCTACTTATCCCACCTATTACTATTTGCCTCTATTAATCTCCTTACTTTATCTGTTGTTTATCTGCTATCCCTCTCACCCATGTCCGACCGGTTGCTCATCAGCCGTCCCTCTCCTCCTTGTCCTACCTGTTACTTAAATGCTAGTCCTGACCTTCTCCCACCTATTACTCATTTGCCATCCTTCTCCTTGTTTTATCTGTTACTTATCTGCTATCCCTCTCACCCACATCCTACCGGTTGCTCATCAGCCATCCCTCTCCTACTTGTCCTACCTACTACTCATATGCCTTCCCCATCAAACTACCTGTTGCTCATCTGCCATCCCTCTCCAACATGCCCTACCTGTTACTCATCTTCCATCCCTCTCCAACATGTCCTACCTGTTACTCATCTACCATCCCTCTCCAACATACCCTACCTGTTACTAATCTGCCATCCCTCTCCAACATGTCCTACCTGAAACTAATCTGCCATCCCTCTCCAACATGTCCTACCTGTTGCTCATCTGCCATCCCTCTCCAACATGTCCTACCTGTTACTCATCTGCTATCACTCTCCAATATGTCCTACCTGTTACTCATTCCAACATGTCCTACCTGTTACTCATCTGCTATCCCTCTCCAACATTTCCTACCTGTTACTCATCTGCCATCCCTCTCCAACATGTCCTACCTGTTACTCATCTACCATCCCTCTCCAACATGTCCTACCTGTTACTCATCTGCCATCGCTCTCCAACATGTCCTACCTGTTACTCATCTACCATCCCTCTCCAACATGCCCTACCTGTTACTCATCTGCTATCACTCTCCATTATGTCCTACCTGTTACTCATCTACCAT
Source organism: Palythoa grandiflora (assembly GCA_026546935.2). Lineage (NCBI taxonomy): Eukaryota > Metazoa > Cnidaria > Anthozoa > Zoantharia > Sphenopidae > Palythoa > Palythoa grandiflora. The sequence continues at coordinate 7,467 of JAOCPT020141306.1, read as the reverse complement.
CCCTCTCCAACATGTCCTGCCTGTTACTCATCTGCTATCCCTCTCCAACATGTCCTACCTGTTACTCATCTACCATCGCTCTCCAACATGTCCTACCTGTTACTCATCTGCCATCGCTCTCCAACATGTCCTACCTGTTGCTCATCTGCTATCTGCATTGTTAATTGTGTTGTACTAGTTACCTATTATCTGTTGAATTGTATAATTATATTTTGTTAACAGCAAAGCGAATAAATAAATAAATCCCTCTCCTTATCCTACTTACTATTCGTCTGCCATCCCTCTCCAACATGTCCTACCTGTTACTCATCTGCTATCCCTTTCCTTATCCTACCTGTTACTCATCTGCCGTCCCTCTCCTTATCCTACCTGTTACTCATCTGCCATCCCTCTCCAACATGTCCTGCTTGTTACTCATGAGCTATCCCTCTCCAACATGTCCTACCTGTTGGCTCTTCTGCTATCCCTCTCCTTATCCTACCTGTTACTCATCTGCCATCCCTCTCCAACATGTCACACTTGTTGCTCATCTGCTATCCCTCTCCTTATCCTACCTGTTACTCATGAGCTATCCCTCTCCAACATGTCCTACCTGTTGCTCATCTGCTATCCCTCTCCAACATGTCCTACCTGTTGCTCATCTGCTATCCCTCTCCAACATGTCCTATCTGTTGCTCATCTGCTATCCCTCTCCTTATCCTACATGTTACTCATCTGCTCTCCCTCTCCAACATGTCCTACCTGTTGCTCATCTGCTATCCCTCTCCTTATCCTACCTATTACTCATCTGCTCTCCCTCTCCTTATCCTACCTGCTACTCATCTGCTATCCCTCTCCAACATGTCCTACCTATAACTCATCTGCCATCTTTGTCAAACATGTCCTACCTGATAATCATCTGCTATCATTGGCCTTGTCCTACCTGTTGCTTAATTATCTGCCACTCCTCTCCTCCTTGTCCTACCAGTTATTCAAATACTATCCCTTCCCTTGGTCCTGTAAAATGAGTTTGTTTGTCTTACCTATTTTTACTAGTCAGACAAACAACATGAAAAAGTGTGGATACTGAGAACTGTATAATCAGTGCGATCCCATAAATGACGGCAATAATACGGTGAGTCCTGCTCTTTGTTGAAGCCATCCCACATAGTGTGAAAAAGGCAATAACAGCCGGGATGATAAAAATCTGAAAATATGACAACACAAAATTAGATGTTTTTACAAAAAATTACATGTTTTACCCACTCATATTACAAAAACAAGCAAAAATTACTGTACATAATGAAATGGAAATGTGAGGTTGATCCTATACCTTTTTTAAGAAAATAAAAATGAAAAGAAGAAAATGTGCATCTTGTAATAATAATAAAAACATTTTAATAACCAAGTGTGAAGTCTGAACATATTGCCACAGAATATTTTGCCCACAGTCTTTCACTGCACGGACCAAGCAAAGGGAGCTCAGAACAAAAGACAGAGGGCAAACTATTCTCACCAACAGACTGAGCAAACAAGGATATTAAAATCTTTATTGTACATGGCTCATTTAATTTTGCTTCATCAAAAAAAGCACTTATTTCATTGAAGAAATAAGCTGAAATGTTTGTTAACATCCTTTAAGCACCAGTTTGTTTTTTAGGTTGTTTTTCTCAGTAGTTACATCTTTTAAACCTTTCAGCCCCAGGTAATTATCAACTTCTAATGTCTCCTTACATAACTCAAACAACATAATATAACTGTTATTTATAAAAGGTAAAAACTATATACAAATGTTATAAATTATAAATAATTTTTATCCTGGTGAGTTATGTCAAAACAAAATAATATAACTGGTAATGAGAAACAAGGATTTGATCAAGTGGAATAAGAAAAATTCTTCCAAACTGTTTAATATATAGAAAGTATAAAGTTCATGATCAGTTGGGAGAATTCACCAACATGTCATTTGTCAAGATTGGGGATTAAATGGTTAAAACTTGTCTACGGTCACTAGTGTTGTTAAAATCTTCCATGTAAGTGATTTGCAATGGAAAGTAGGATGTATGGTAAGTTACAGACCTAAGTTTTAGCCAATCAGAACACACAAAATTTGGTTATTGACCTAAAATCAGAACTGCCATGTAATAAATTGAGTTTATTAAATGATTTTGTTAAAATCTTGATATCATATTTTTTCACAAATGAGTATGTCTGCAAGCAAGCGAGTGACTCAATACAAAAAACAAGTGAACCAAAATGACTCCAGCTCTTAACATTTTATAATCTGTTTAAACTACACAATTTAAGGTAAAAAACAACACAGTGATACTTAATGGATTTACAAAAAATATTGATATAATTAACAGACCTACATTTTTTCACCCATTTGGTGCATTCTTCTTGTAGTTAATTTTGATTATTGTGACTTAAAAATGTCTTAAACAAAGGTCTCTTTTTTCTCTTAAGTTGCTCCTGCTTTTATATTGATAAAAATAAATTTGAATCTAGACAAAAGAATACTAAAATTGCTGTCTACGTCTGTAATAGTACATATGCTAACTATAATCTCATTGCTGTTAAGGTCCGTTCAAACAGATCAAATATGTTGGTCAAACACTATGTAACATATTTTACCCATTTGAGTAGCATGATCAAACATGCTGGACAGTGTTAGATGGTGCTGGACAATGTTGGATGGTGAAGGACAATGTTGACTTTGTTTAAACTTTTCATCCAACAGAGACTTCTTTAATAAATGGCAGCGATTTTAATATTCTTTTGTCTACATTCAAATTTCCATGGCTGGCCTAGGCCTCGCTTTGGGTAATATGTTCTTTTAAAAGTTTAACTCTAGAACGAGGCTAACCAGGCAAATTTGAATGTAGACAAAAGAATATTAAAATCGCGGCCATTTATGAAAGAGGTCTGTTGTCCAGCATTTTTTCTTATGTGGTCTAAATCATGGGTCCTGGCACTGAAATCCAACATTGTTGGATGGTATAAGATTTGCTTGAACACTCCATCAACCAAATACTGATCAAACACCATCCAACATCACCCAACAATGTTAGATGTTTGACGAACATGTTTGATCCATTTAAATGAACCTCAACACAATGTTGCTGAGTTCCTTACTCCGTGAGTAATGATGTTTGCAATCTGTTCAACTGCTGTGGGTTGGTATGCCTCATTCTTTTTTGCTGGCACATTCATAAACCTAAAAGAAAGTACATGTTTGAAGTTATGTGCTGTGCCATGAATTGCAGAGCAATGTAGCTGATGTTACGACTTGTACCTAAATGCAGGGCTGCATTAACTAGATACAGAGAGTTCAAATCTCCTCAGATCAGAACTTTTATTGTAAACATTACTGGCTTCTTAAAACCGTTTACAGGTGGTAAAGAGCTTGCCCAAGGCTTGCCATTTGAAAATCCTTGGGAATTAAAAAAAAGCTCAAGTGAAGTATTTGAGGTGAGCAAATTTTTCCGCTGAGTTAGCAATTAAAAATTGAAATGACAATATACTGTACTTCTTAATGTTTCTCTATTATAATTTATTTTACACTCTTCAAAAGTAGACAACAGACAATTAAGCCACAAAAAATAATCTTCTAGGGTATTCTTCAATGTGGCAAGTGATTTTTTTATAAGTAGCAGAGTGATCAGACTTTTTTCTGTAAAAGACAAAGGCATCTGCAAACCATTTGAGGTAAGCAATTTTTACCATTAAATGGTTAAAAACACCTGAAATGCCATTACTATACAAAGTATCTCTGTTATACTCTTTTCGCACACTCTTTATACACATAGTTGTGTTCATAAATATACAAACATGTAGTAAAGAAACAACAGAAACCAACGACAAAGGCCATAAAACACATTCTCGAGATAGCAAACACAATGTGTCTACATCTGAGTGTTGATGTTCTTGTTGAAGTTGTTTAAATACTAGGCATTTCAATGCACGCAAAAGTAATTTTTAATTAAATGTATTTTTCAATGTGGTGGGTTTTTTTAGCAAGTGGAGAAGTGATTAATCACTATTCTCATATCAATTTTGTGTGTGTGATGGTGAGCAAGAGCAGTCAATCACTTGCCTCAAATGGCAAGGTGTGTTTTCATTTTTCCACTCTAGAAACATATGTAGAGCAGTAGTTACATGAAAATATTTTGCACTTGTAAGCATAACTGGCTATATGATACATCATATAGAAGGGTCGAGACGGTGTAAAGGTTTGCAGAAATGCATAATTTTTTCCTTTAGTTTGCAGAAATTTTTATTTTATGCTGCAGTATTGCAGTTTAACAACAATCTGCAGTTTGCAGTTGTTCCTAAATTTCATAAGTTTTGATGTGGTACTGCCTGGTTTTCATGTTTTTCTTGTATGTGGTTTTCAAATCCCTCTTATTCCCCCTATCAGGGTCTCACAGAGCCTGGAAATTAAAAGTAAAACTTTTAAAACTGTCAAAAATAAACTTTATCTAAAACTATAGAAAGTTAGACGCACACACACTACACACTCGTTGAAAAAAAATAGGTATTTTTAGCACTCCATTTTTCAACATGGATAAAACGTATACAATGACGAAAAATATTATGGAAATTAAAGATAAACAATGGTTCTTCAGAAATAGTGAAAAATAATCTAAGCTGCAAAGTTTTTCAGATGTGACTGGGTACATTAAATACAAATTACATTTAGTTCTTTTTAAGAATCTCTCGTGTGGCAAGCGATTCATTAATTTTATATGTGTGAGATCGCGATTTAACGGCGCATAACAATGCAACTGTCAAAACTTTAATACAGCTGGCTTTTAAGTTAAGATAATTCAAGCAAGGGCTTATTATAACACATAACTGTAGATTGAGAAGTTGAGCATTACATCGATTTACGGAGACCATCAATCGCTCGCTCGAACAAATCCCAGAAACCCTATTAAATTCTGACAGGAATATATAGCTTATACCTGCACAGAAGTTTATCATGAATGCGAATAAAATAATTCCGGCTTTTACCTTTTGTAATCCCCGCCACACATCTTCGCCCAAATCTTTCATTCGGCATACAAGCTATGTTTTACAACCCTAGGCCGAATAATACAGAAAAATATTGGTTATAAACGGCAATAAAATGTACACAGTCAAGTCACGTCACTTCATGGACAGTTTGACAGATGTTCTTGTTCAATACGGTGCGCATGCGCAGGGCTTCCATTACCTCAGTATTCACGTAAAAAGACTTGGATCGGAAAGCTTTGTGGGGAATTTTAATAACGGACGACTGTTTTGAAATATGGAAGGCAGACTCGTATACTGGTTTTTATCTGAGGGGAGGGGGAGTATTCATTTAGAGTTTACAACTAGACCGTGGCGCAAGGATTTTGGAAAAGGATTTTCGGATCGTGGCGAAAATATTTTGGATGGACGTACCAACTGCCTAGCGGGTCCGGGTCTGTACAAACTCAACTAAAATGAAGAGGATAAAAACCAGAAATCTACCACTTGCGTGTGTTCTCGTTGTCTAAAAAGAGTGCAAGGCCGTGCAGCCCACAGTCGTGCACAGCTGTCAACAAATATCATCTGCATAATACTGTGTAGATTCATCTATCCAGGAATATGATAATAAAATAGTCCTGAACTTAAATACACTGGATAAATTTAGAGAAATCCGTATAAAATTATTCAGCGTACACTAAAGCACATCAGACTTGTTGCGTTATCATATACCTGATCATTTATCATTAATAAGAATGCGAAAAATATACACTAGCGCGGTAGGGATTTTCATAGTATATACGAATTGCACTTTTTTAAACCCAACAAAAGAAATTAATTTCTGTATTTCACACGTTGATGAAGCAAATTTTCATTACGAAAAGATTTTGTGTGACAGCTGATTTATAGAGGTAAGATTTTAAAGTATCTGAATAAATTACTGAATTGCTGCTTCGAATTCTTTTTATTGTGATTCTTACTACCTGTATTATTGTGATTCTTACTACCTGTATTTTCTCTCATTGCCTTTCATGTTCAAATGTCCATTTCGGAATTAAGACCAATACTCATAAACAAAACCTTCAAGCCGAAGCTAGGGTTTAAAAAATACAGTTTATGTATTAGAAATGAGCAGCTGGCCTCGATTTGAAGGTTTTGTTTGTCAATAATCAGCTGGTTTTTCTAGTCCCAGAGCGTTCTACACTTAATTTTTTTTTTATAAGAACAACGTGGCTCAAATTTGCCAAAATTTAAGAACAAGCTCAGGCTGAGGCATGATAACTAGGAAAGTTTTTGCGGTAGAAAATTGACTAAAGCTTAGTGATACAGCATAAGACATAAAAAGATTCACTGTAAAGACTGCTCAACAAACAATGAAGGTAGTTTTTTTCCTCCCAATTCAGCCGTACAATACAATGGTGGCCAAGGCGTTTCACTTTCGAATACCGTGTTTTATTTTGCTTTTTTCAATAAAAACCGCACACAGAAATAAGAACAAATTGAGTCTGAAATCGCTAAAAAATTAAGAACAATGAGCCTGGGCAAAATTTACTAGTTCTTTTTAAAAAAAAGCGTGTAGTCATTTGAAGACGTTTTTAAAACAAAGGTTTTTGGTTGGAACTTACTAGAAACACGCTGAGAACAAATATCAAACGCACAGCAGAGGTAAGGAAACCTTGTTTGTGCAGTTGGTAGAAAACTTTTCACGATTTCAAAAACGATTTTCCCATACAAAGTCTTACAATCAGCTTCATCGTACACACAGATACAGCTTGTGCTGCCTGTGATGCAGATGGTTAAAAAAATCCAATGTGATTAGCTGTCAGCGCATGGACTTGACGTAATGCGTGATCAAACACGTGCTAAAATAACGGGGGAGCCAACTGTAAACAGCAGGGCTGCAAACATGGAAAATGAACAAAACAAAAAAAACCCAAGAGTCATAACGTTATGAACCAAGCCATTTCTAGAAGGATTTGTATGGGGTCATCAGAGCATAACCGCGGCAATGTCTCATCACTGATTGATGGCAAAATGCTAAAATTCGGCATGGAGGCATGTCTCAGCGTCTTCTTTCTGAATAATACAACCAAATTAGTAATTTCATAAATCAAATTTTTTGTGACGTCACCCTTTAGTACTGATTAATCATTGCTGGGACGATTTGTGTATGCATACATAAAGTCCAATAATAGAATGCTGGCTCGCTTGCATTCGACATATCGTTCTCAGCCCTAAATGGTGATTGTTGGAGTTGATAAACGAGGTTGTATAATCTTGATTTTACTGATTACACGCTTTTTCTTATAAGAACAAACTTTATAAGAACACCCAGGCTGGGATCTACCCAAAAATTAAGAACAACTATAAAGAATGATCACCAAAGACTTTTGGACCATTCATTTTTTATGGTAGGGGAGGGTTGCAGTAGTTTTCTGGGGGGGAACATCCGAGAAATTTCGAGCCAACAGTTGTGGGGGGCATCCCAAAAAT
>JAOCPT020140381.1:0-14053 GCA_026546935.2 Palythoa grandiflora | reverse complement strand
CCTCATAAATCAGCTTACTACTGCTACTCACCCAATGATGTCCACGCTAGGCCCATGACTACCCCTGGAGGTGTCTCCTCATAAATCAGCTTACTACTGCTACTCACCCAATGATGTCCACGCTAGGCCCATGACTACCCCTGGAGGTGTCTCTTCATAAATCCTGTCACTATTGAAGACCGGCTTTCCAACGTAATCAGGAAGATCTTTCTCTGTTACACGCACAATTCCTTCGTGTCCCTGAACTATTTTCAAGGCAGTCTTGCGAAAAATCTGAATTGGAAGAAAAAGATTAAAATCAAAATGCCATCGCAGAGGTTCGATCCTTAACAGGGTTCTTAGTACAAATTTGAACATGCAGTCATAATTTATTTTCACACGCACAATCTTTAAGTCAAAGAGAAATTTTAGAAAAATTTTTCAGCCACTGCAAGTGGCTATTTTCATCCAAGCAGCTGCCGGAATTCCGCCAGTTGCCAGTTTCTACTGAGAAACCTGCTTGCCCAATTCAAAATGTAGTTGCCAGATAAAAAATGCAAAATCCCCAAGTAAAAGCACTTTAGCTCTCGTTATACATACTCTGCACTTTATTACAATACATAAAACCTCGCCTTCTAGTTTCCAAAACATTATTTACAAAATTAATAACTGTTGGTTTACATTTTCATCACATACTGAAGTCAAATTTCAGCTTGTGAAATGAAAAGCAAACACGAATACTAAAAGTAACAATGACAAGAGTGTAAGAGCAATATTACTTGAACACTATCATAGCATTATTCCATCAGATAAATTGCCATCATTTTCAGAGTTGCAAGAAAGGAATTTCAAACTTTGTAATTCATTTTTTCTCGTGATGGAGGAAGAGGGTATATCTAGGGTGTGGCCCTGTTATTTCTACCTGTCAGAATTTAAGAACACTTGGGTCAACAAAGTTCTCTTCTGGCTCCCAAGAGTTGTAGAGATTTGGATAGCCTGTCCATTTTACTAAATACTCTGTTTTTTCTCATCTTTTGCGTTTTTTCAGAATTTTCTCTATTTGGTAAATATCTGATTGGTCGTTTGGACTTGCGTCGTTTCTGGTTTGTGTACTTGATTCTTGTTGGACTGTTTTGTCTGTTGTAATGGATACTGGTCCTGAGTCAAAACTATCAGGGGGTAGGTCTTCATCTCTTAAATATGGTTCATCTGAATCGGTCAATGTCTGGGGGCAGAATTGGTCGATCATCTGGATCGTGGAACGCTTTCATCCGGTTTGCATGGACTGTTGTTGTAACTAGGTTATTGTCTAGTGTTTGCAGTAGAAAATGAACTTCGGATAGTTTCTTTACTATTCGAAAAGGGCCATGCCATCTGCGCATTAATTTTGGTGACAATCGTTAGCGTCGCACAGGGGTAAATACCCAAACGCGCTGACCAACTTGAACGTCTGGGTTTTCTGCATCACGATAATATCAACATCATACTTGCGACGGAAGTGCTCGTGTCAAAAGGTCCTCAAATTTACAATAAAAGTTCTTAAAAGTCCAAATATAAATTTGAATTAAACAATCTGTACGAGCCCTGGTAAACTCCACTATAATCAATCATTTCTAGCTAGTAATAAAATATCTGCGCGCTCAATTGAGGCAGTTGATAAATTTGAAAGTTTGTTTTAAAGCGGTCCGAAATTTAGAAGAGCGAACGGCGTAGATAAGAGAATTACACGCACTTCCACAGTGTGTTAAGTAGAATCCAAGAAAACTAAAAAAATTACTATTTTTATGAAAACTAACAACAACTGCATTTGAAAGGCCACATAGAAGAAATATAACGTATACAAACAGTACTATCATAATCGTATTAGCAGAATATATATTAGATGATTTAACTCTTCGACCATTCTTCCTTAGTTTCTGAACACCGTTCTCTTTTCTTTTATACTTTGATTTCTTTAGTACTCTTCGCATTGTTAAAATCGACAAGACAATGATTGTTATCAGCAAAGAAAATTGTGCTAATATGAGAAATGTTTTAAGGGGGTGCTTGGTTCTGTATTCATTACGATAATCGAAAACCGTCTTATCGCCAAGGTCGATGTTGTGTAGAGAAATCATGAAGCATCCTGTATAGAACAGAGCCGAACGACCCACACTGAACAAATTGCACAGAAAACTTTTCCACGAGTTCGCCACAAAGTGTACTTAAAGGGAATTGCCAAAGCAAGATATCTGTCAATAAACATCAACAGCATTGATGTAAAATTCAGTTCTAAGAAGAGTATCAACGTGAAAGTTGTCCACCAAGCAGACCAAGCCGCTGTCTTTGTGGACAGAGTTTTTATGTCGTAAACGTTTGAAACGTGGCCCCAAATCATTAACGGTACGTTGATGGCGATGTTTAACAGGTCAACAGCAGCAAGATTCGTTAACAAAATATTCGGAAAAGTTCTGAGGTACTTAAAATGGGCAACAAGAAAGCAAATAGTTCCATTCCCCAGCACACCGATAAACACGAGAACGATGGATAGACTTATTTAACTGCAGTCATTGTTGAGCTGGATGTAGAAGAAAACGTCTCGTTTGTGGTTAGCATTTCCGTCTGACAAAACTTTAAGGAGCTATTTATAACATCTCGAGTTATTCTGAGAACTTTTTAAGACGTTTTGTGAGTCAGTATCATAGCATCATTAAAACTGTCAGCTGAAAAAAAAAACCTGTCGAGCAAGATCCTTTAAATATAAGTTGTTTTTCAAACTTTCTTGTCATTTCCGATGAGGCTCAATTGAATTCACTAACAAAAAAAATTGCACTTTTTCTTTTCTATCATTGAGAATACGAAAACTTGGTAACAATAACCGACGTGTGTATGTACAATCAATTTGCACAGCCATTCTGAAATCACAGTTAATTTGTTCAACCTGATTGGCTCAGAGCAATGTGATCAATTCCTGCATTGCACTATTTTGAACTCCGGATAGCATCTTTTTTTCTTTTTCTAAAAAACCGCCTCAATACTAAAACAAATGTTAATTTGTACCATTTCTTATTGATAGATGTATTGTAATAAAGTGGTAACTAAACTTTATGCCGTGCAGTTTTGGTCTTAATTCATACGCGGGGCTTCAAATCAAACTCGCGCTACGCGTTGTTTGATTTTGAAATGACCCGTATGATTTCAGACTAAATTGCAAAAACTAATGGATGTACTGTACGTAGAATTCAATTAACAACGCTTTCATCGTCTTTTTTGTTTCATCTCGTTTGAGGTTTTAATTGCTTTCTTGGTTTTTTTTTTGCAATTAATTGAAAGCGGACAATTTTCGAGAAAAACGGTTACAATGCTAATAGCAATTAAAACGTTCTTAAGTGTAATTAAGATTCTAAAAAAAAATAATTAAGACAGGATAAAGTTTTCTTAAATTTTTCAGTGGGCACAAACAAGCAATCTAGTTGAGTGGATAGCTGAGGAATCATGCCAAAATTTATAAAAGAAAAACTTTTTTATTTGCTTAGTTTTTATTTGCTAAGTATAAACAAATAAACAAGATTATGATATAAATTTATGCCATCACCACTTATTTTTCTTGCTTCCAGTCGACACTGGGTCGGTCGGTCGGTAAAAAAGAATAAAAGATTAAAAAATTTATTTCTTTTTTGAAAAACAAACAATGACAAAGATTTATGTCTCTCAATTATCAATATGAAAAACTTTGCCAAATTTCTTATACTTTCACTGTCAATGCCAAGAACTTTTTCAAAAATACACAAGAAAATGGCAAATAAGTTTTCAAAACGATGAATTTCAATGGCCACATATATTCAGTCTAGCTTTTATAAGTACGTCATACATAAAACTAGATTTACAATAAATTCAGTTTAGATTTTTATATCGTATCCTAGACACAAATATAAAATTCATAAATTAAATTCATGAACGTACTACTTCTGTTTTAATGCTGATGAAACTCTGAAATCTCAGCAAAACATTTTAACATGATGAATGCAGATGGTTGTCTCATGAAATGAAAATTAGCATATATCCCTCCGTCTTTTGAAATTGGTTTTGGACATAAATAAATAAAACTTGATATATTTCTGAACAGATAATAGTAATTGAGCTGAAAGGAGTGCATGCAATTTGCTGAATAGAGTGCATACGAGTTTGATTTGAAGTCCCGCGTATGATTTCAGACCAACATTGCACGGCACAAAGTTCAATTGCCACTTTATTACATCTATCCGAACAAGAAAAGGTAAAAATTCACGTTGTTATTCAGTATCAATATGCGATTTGGATGTATAATAAATGTAATTTCGATATGATAAATGTGCAAATTGAATTGTACATCCGTCAAACATACGCACACGCCGATTATTGGCACATCTTTAAAGAAAGCAAAGAAAAGAATGCAATCTTTCTATTAATGAATTTTATTCAACCTCATAGGAAATGAAATAACACTTTAAAGTGCAACTTAAATTTAACAGACAAGGTAATTTTTAGAGAGTTTGAAAGATGCTTTAATACCGACTCCAAAAAAAGTTCTTGAAAAATTTCTTGAATCATTCGTGATATTGAATAGCTCGTTAAATTTTGTCAGACAGAAATGCTAACCACAAATGAGACGTTTTCTTCTACATCCAGCCCAACAGTGACCGCAGTTCAAGTAAGTCTATGCATCATTCTCCTGTTTATCGGTGTGCTGGGGAATGGAACTATTTGCTTTCTTGTTGCCCGTTTTAAATACCTCAGAACACTTCCGAATATTTTGTTAACGAATCTTACTGCTGTTGACCTGTTAAACATCACTATCAACGTACCGTTAATGATCGTTTACGACATAAAAACTCTGTCCACAAAGACAGCGGCATGGTGGACAACTTTCACGTTGATACTCTTCGTAGAACTGAATTTTACATCTATGCTGCTGATGGTTATTGACAAATATCTTGCTTTGGCAATTCTCTTTAAGTACACTTTGTGGAGAACTCGTGGAAAAGTTTTCTGTGCAATTTGTTCAGCGTGGGTCTTTGCTCTGTTCATTACAGGATGCTTCATGATTCCTCTACACAACATCGACCTTGGTGCTAAAACGGTTTTCGATTATCGTAAAGAATACAGAACCAAGTACCACTATATTTTCATGCCAGCACAAATATTTTTGCTGACGATAATCATTGTCTTGTCGATTTTAACAATGCGTAGAGTATTGAAGAAACCAAAGTATAACATCAAAGAGAACGGTGCTCCCAAACTAAGGAAGAATGGTCGAAGAACTGAATCATTTAATATACATTCTGCTTTTACGATTATGATAGTACTGTTTGTATACCTTATATTTTTTCTATCTAGCTTTTCAATTAATATTATTACTTTTCATAAAAATAGTAAATTTCTTAGGTTTTTTGGAATGTACTTAATACTCTGTGGAAGTTCGTGTAATTCTTTTATCTACGCCGTTCGTTCTTCTAAATTTCGGAACGCATTAAAACAAACTTTCAAAATTTATCAACTGCCGACAGAATCAAGTTCAACCCAATCCGAAAAAAGCAGGGAAAGTCTTTTATATTAATGATGCTTTTGGCAAGAAAGTAGTTGTTGTCCAGTGATCAAGAGATTTTCGATGGAGCGCGCAGGTGTTTTATAACTTGCTAGAAATGATTTATTATAGTGGAGTTTAAACAGGGTTCGTACAGATTATTCAACTTAAAACATATTTGGACTTTTAAGGGGTTTTTTTTGTAAATTTTACGACCTTTTGACACGAGGACTTTCAGGTTTTCAAAGCAATACTTCTATCGCAAGTATGATGTTGATATATTGAATATAAAATTTACCGCGACTGTTTTAGTTGGTGAAAACTTAACGGGTTATTGCGATTTGGGGCTTTTTTCCATCCAAAACATCTGGAAAAAGAAGTTCAAAATTGAATTGGCAGTCTTTCGTTATCAGAGCTTTTTTGAGACTTTAACCGATTTTTAAGCTCTAAAATTTGATTGTTGAAAACGTAGAATTTTTTAGGTTGTTATAAATACCTAATGAACCCTGTTGAAAACACACGTTTATAGAGATTTAATTCTAAATGATATACATGTACCTTGACCATTAACAGGAAAAAGGTCTCCTCACAGAACCAAGATGAAAAACCGCCTTATAAGTGTTCATTTAGGTAAACAAAATGATTTGACTGTTATTCTTTCTTTTTTTTCAGTGCATCCGCGTAATTTCCATTAAATGAAAATAGTCGCCACCTTGTTTTTCCCCTAAATTAAAGTCTTAACGGCCTGAAAAGATGAACTTTAAATGCATGTTGCATGTTTAACTAATGTGACTCTGTATTACTTGTGAAACTGTAATCGTCTCGAATTAATTATCAGAACTATAAGAAGCCGATAATGTTCTGTACTGGTTACTTGCTCGAGCTCCCAAATATCATAGAACGAACATTTCGAACAAAATTTTGACTGATTTGAACCAAAGCGTAAGAGCGCTATAGTTTCGCGTTCAAGAGTTCGCGCCCAAAATTAACAATTTTTGCCTTTGATATCTCAATCAAAATATCATCTCCAGTCAAGAATATTACAACTCCGGCGAAGTTCACCTCGTCGCTGGTGTGCAATGATTATCTCTTCCTGTTTTGCGGGCCGAGTGACAGCCATTTGATCTGAACGATTTTGCGAATACAGAGACCCAATGTATTGGTCACGTGATCAAAATTAAACATCAGTCGGCATGGAGTCCTAGCAATATTTATTTCATATCTATTTTTCTGCTCCATCCAAAGCTCGTAAAGTCAAACCAAAAAAAAATTGGGAAAAATCGAGAATTTCTTTATATGTATAATAAACTCTATCCTTAGGTTTATTATTAAGAGAAGGTTAAGATATGGCTGTATTAGACCGGTCTCCTGTAAATGTGCTAATGTACATATACATTTCAACAGAATAAAAATATTTATGGTTAACAAAATACTTCAGAAATAAAAACTAAAACTGTAGAAAATAAAGTCAAATTAAAATAAACAGAAGAAACTATATAAATCCACTTACTTCTTTGCGCATTCCTACAGGAAACAGTTGGTATTATTTTAATTTGAACACATGAAAATTATAAACTGCTTCGTGTTTCCGCGCCGCAATTTAGTTGTGACACTTGAAGAAAAAGTTGTTCATGAATCAAACAATGATTAAAACTTACCTCAAAATACGGTTACACCAAAATGATTTTGTTGACTTTTTTGTGTTTTCGGGAACACATTATTTATTTCTATAATTTCAGCTTCCCTGAAACCTTTTGGAAACCGCGACGCCATCTTGTTTTTCCCGATGGCTAATCAGTGAATATCCATTTTTTAGGGAACCAATCAGAGCGCGCGAAAAACACTATTCGCTGGATGGGTATATGCTAATTAACAATTATTCCAGGAGCGGGCGTTGAATATATAGAGAATAATACATAGGCGCGCGGAGATATGGAATTTATTTTCGAGTGTTCAAATTGGTATCTCACGAGTGAGCGCAGCGAATGGCAAATTTGAAGACTGTACTGAGGATGTGTTACAGGAATTAATTCAGCATGCTGAGTCAGATGATGAATAATAAAGACATGCGTTTAACAGAAATTTGAGCCCTCCTACTCGTATGTAAACTCCTAGCAAAAAAAATGATTTTATAAAGGTCACTAAATTTCCCGTCTTTAATTTTCGTGGAACCTTTTTTTTCACGGGACTTTAATTTCGTTAATTTTCTAAATCGCGAATTTTAAGTCTCGTGAAAATAAGTCAGTAATAAGGTAATCTCCACTCTGGAATGCCCTCAAACGACCTGGAATGTTGACCAACGACGCGTCTGATTTTGCAACAAGACTTTATGAGCACATGATTGTATTATTGAACCTGTTTAAAATTGACTTTTATCTGAAAGGCAAAAGCGATAGTTGTGCTATATTTCACTATTAAGGTATAACATTTTACGTTTCTACATATCGTTTTTATTTCCAAAAATCACTTGCCAAACTATTGATTTTTCCCACGTTTTTCCCCTAAGAAACGTCAGGACCAAGAACCCCCCCACCCCCACACGTCAGATTGACGTTTCTCGTGGAACAAATCGATATGTGCGGCTTCCCTAATGACTGCAATCAACTGCAATCAAAATCTCCACGAGGACGACGCATAATCCATTGTCTTCCGAGACAGGAGGAGGCCAAAGAAGGTTTTTTTATAGCAATGGCCTCTGACCTATAACACCGTAAATAAGCAACAAAGCCAATAAAGTCTAACCTCGATATCATGTAACTTCTTATGTTACATTTGTTCCAGGTCTTTTTGTCAATTTTTGGTTGAATAATGCGCGGAAAATAGGAAATGTCATTCTTAATTCTTTTTATGTTGAGTTAAAGTTACACTATGGACTGTATATATCAAGTAAAATTAATTGTTTACCGAAGTGGAGGTAAATAGACCAGGATATTCACCGACCGGCGATTCTTACTCTCCCTAAAGCTCATACTGCGATTGGCTCACACGTCTTTCCTATTATTACATTACAATACCTTGCAATCATGCACTCGAAACACGCAGACGTGCATCATCGGCTCAGTAGTCTGCCGCCAACTCAGTCACGGGGGACTTCCTTTCAGCTTATTCGTTGGTAATTAGTTTCTTATTACCCGGGCCCAAGGAAAACTGAGACTTGATTGGTTTAGATTTTTGTAATAATTTTCATTTTTTTGAAAAACAAGACGACTGATTCGAGTTTAAACATGTTTCGGCAGTTACACTCTAATCTTCAGTTGTGGTTTTATTATGCAGTTTGCAAGGGCACAAAATTATAAATACGGAGGATAGCAACGTGTAACTGCCGAAACATTTTTAAACGCAAACCAGTCGTATTGGTTTTCAAAGTTACAGTGAAGGTCGGCACACATAAGACTTTGTATGGGAATTTCTAATTTTTGCCCGTTCAATCGTAAAGAAATACTCAAATTGTAAATTAATCTGTACAACTTCTTAAGCTTCAAGGTGTGTTTAGTACAGTTTATTTACAATTTGAGTATTTCTTTACGATTGACGCCAAAACTTAGAAATTCCCAAACAAAGTCTTAAATTTTCTAAATGTCGTTACAGACTTTTATACCACCTACACCGAACTTGCCTTTCGCCGTGGTTAACTGTTCCACCGATTGCATGACCGCCATTAGTTTCCCCAGCTAAATTCACCGCGGTAAATTTCTATGATTACAGCAAAAGAAACAGAAGCCTTTCCCATGACAAAGTGTCGAGCTAGCGAGCAAGGTCTCACAAGAACACGAGATAAATAGCCAATCACGTAATAGATCTTGACAAACTTTGATATCTCGTGAATCCTCCACGCCCTCTCTGGTTTAGTTTCGCACAAATATACGCTTTTTTTATAAGAACAACTTTATAAGAACAACGAGGCTCAAATTTGCCAAAATTTAAGAACAATTTAAGAACAAGCTCAGGCTGAAGCTTTATAACTAGGAAAAATTTTGTGGTAGAAAATTGACTAAAACTTAGCGATACAGCATAAAACATAAAAAGATTGATAGTGAAGACTGCATGCTCAACTCACAATGAAGGTAGTTCGCCTCTAAATTCAGCCGTACAATATATGTGTGGCGCAAGGCGTTTCATTTTCTAATACCTTGTTTTATTTCAGTTTTTCTTCATTAAAAATCGCTCACAGAAATAAGAGCAAAATAAGAACAGATTGAGGCTGAAATCGCCAAAAAATTAAGAACAATGAGCCTCGGGAAAAATTTACTGGTTCTTATAAAAAAGCGTCTAAGATATATATAGTCAAAACTCAATCAAGTGAGACTTGTAAACCGCTCGTGTGTAAGATCGAAAACACCGTGGGAAATTAATACTAAATTAAAGGTAGTTTTTACGTATTTCTATTATATGGTAATACTGATTAGATGTTAGATCAGATATGCGATGAAAGACAACTTTGCAAAGTCAGAAAAAACAATTTTTGTGCGATTAGCAAACATTAAACAATTATCGACGAAAGAAGATAATACAATCGAAGTTTCGAGCTCGAGCTTTTGCTTTCACCCCGAGTTTGGCGCCCAGTCCCCAACCTCAAATCGAGGCCGCGGTTCGTTTAAGTGGCGTTTGTCCGAAAAATTTTACTAACCGCTGGAAACAGCAGACATTGAAGGTTTTAACACTGCTGACCCCGAATAGTTTTAAGATGTAACTACTGATAAAAAATAACCTACAAAACAAAGTGTCCCCAACTCATTTCTTCAATAAATTAAGTGCTTTTCTTCGATGAACAAATCTAAATGATGCGCCGTATGAAAAAAACGAAATAAACTCGTTTACTCGGTCTGTCCGGGAGAATATTTTGTCCTCAGTATTTTTTAAAAAAAGACCTCAGGCAAAATATTCTCCTGTATGGACTCGCACACGGTTATTAAGATGTTTATATTTACCACAGCAATACGGTTGTACCTTGATATGTGTGACCTTAGTTTAGCTTCACCTCTAAACTATTCTTTCCACATTGCTACTTAAAACTACAGATGAAAATTGCACAACTTTCCAGGTCTACAAATGGTTTTTCAAACTTTCATAAGTTTAGGAAATTTCACAACGTTCAAGGCCTCAAGTCTTTATTATCAGCTTTGTTGCAGGGTACTTATTTGCACCTACAATATATTACTTTAATTCGCTTCCAATAAAACAATACTGTACCACTTTTTATACCTGGCGGGGAACGACTCCAGATGTGGGTACAATATTGTTCCAGTGGAAACGAATTTCAAATTTAACCAAAAACGTATTTTCTAAACGTTTGCTGGGCGACAAGTTACAATGACCTAGATCAGTGTAATAAAGAAAATGCTACACGTCTTCTACTATTCAATCAAAGATGTTCTTTGTAAAACGTATGATAAACATTTGTAAAAGCAATGTTCCGAATAAGAAATCGGCAATCTCCAATTGTTCGCTTTTCCCACACCAGAATGTTTGATTTTCATATACGGAGAATACATCAATCTGTGTACAACATGGTTTGGAAATAAATGTAATAATCTTCATTGTAAGGCAATGTTTCTTTTGTGTAACAATTTATCTAATCCTAAGACTCAAAACAAAGCAAGAAAACCTTTTGATTTTCTACATTTTCCACGTGGATTATCTTTCATAAAAATTTAAACTAATAAAAGTTTCCACGAGAAAGGAACAGAGCAGAAAGAACGAAGATTGCTTAATTATGATAATACGTTCGATTTTCAAAGAATAGCCAATGAAATTGACGGTTTAACAATATCACAATTAGCATTTTCTGTATTGGCCATACCGTTGGTCTGCCTGCTTCTTACTCGGACCATTACTTAAACTTATTAATTGTACGGGGGTCTTAGTCAAATAGCGAAAACCAACTCAGGACGACCCGTTAGCCTGTGATAAAGACGCACCCAGCACATCTGTATCTATCACATTTGTTTATTTTATTAGTTATTGTATAAGAATATTTACAACCTGGACCACTTTGTGTTTCCTCGCCACTTTCCGATTTACCGTAAATCTCGTTATATAGAAACACGGTGACACCTATCTTGATTTGTTAGACTTATGGAACTTGTCCTTCATAACGTGTTGTGAGGAGTTAAAAGTAGGTAATTTACAAAGACAATGATAAATATATAACTTTCGGCCTTGGAACTTCCTCTCAACTAACGCCTATTGTTTTTGCTGTTCAAATCACTGGCTTTCCTTTTGTACATTTCGGGAATAACGGAGCAAAAAGTTAAATACAAGTAGATTGCGGATTTTCCAGTGATAAATGGAAAAACACAAACTCTGCTGTTCCTTACCAACACAAGACAAAATACGAACAAAGGTGGCACAGAAGAGGACTTAAAGAAAATAATTATTATGAACCAGGACGGGACTTCAAAAAAAATTTTTAGCGAAGTTCTCAGACATTGTTAGTAGTATTGCTGTTTAAACTTTTCTTCTTCAGGCTAATCTTTCCCTTATTCAGGGCCGCGACGTTGATCCTTGCCTTTGTATTGTCCGCCTTCTTTATACACACCTCGCTCTGACCAATGGAGTGCAAGATTCCGCTGTTGAAGAAAATAAATATGCGTTATTAAACAAGCGTGAGGTCAAAATGGCTGGATATTGGCAAAGTTCTTTATTATGAACCGAGACGAAGTCGAGCTCCATGAAAATTTAAAAAAAAAGAACGAGGCCAATATCCAGCTATCTTGACCAAACATGCTTGTTCAATAAAGGATTTATTATATGGCCAAAGAATTTCACTCTACTACTCTTTTCCGTAAGGCAAAAACGCTTCCATGTCTTCATATCACTTTTCTCCGCGTCAAGCTTGGTGAACAGAAAACAATCAAATGTTCCTCATTGTAGGCAAAGAAATGCTGAGATTATCGTTTTCACGTCCTTGTCGTCCCAAGAACTCAAAATATGGTCTTTTCACGTTCTGTTCTTAGCGACAACGACGTGCAGGTGGTCAGCTCGATGCATTCCAACGTGCATTTATTGTATCACTATTGTTCTTTCACGTCCGCGTCGCCGTCGCAATTTTCCCTTTCGTAAACCGTCGTTGCGTAATTGATCTATTTTCGCCAACTTGCCACGTATTTGTCACTGCTCGCGTGGATTAAAATGGCAACGACTGCTATGAATGGCAACGACTGTTTCAAAAATGGCAACGATTGTTCCAAATGGCAACGACGGTTTACGAAAGGGAAAATTGCGTCGCCGTCCTCGCAGCTTAAGGTCTTTAATGATGACGTAGAACGCAACGATGATGATTATGAGATGATGCATGATAGCGATAATGGTAACGAAGATTATGACAAAGTTATAATGGTTTCTACCTATATCTTCCATTTGTTTTGAATACATCACAATCTAGTAAAGTTTAAGATACTTTACATTGCAAATCTAAAATCATTTCATTGATATTCAACGGGCTCCTACCTATATTTTCCATTTTCCTTTGAATCAACTATAACCCCGTTGCCACGATGATACCTATATATATAGAAAAAAAAACAATATACCAAAGTTTGTGTGAGCGTTGTGCCTAAACCAAAAGCCACCAAGAAACTTTATTACGGCAATAAAAAAGTAAAATGGGCCTAAGCCAATCAGAATGCAAGTTTTATTGTATCTATTCTTTATGCATTAGAAAGCTGCAATAACATTTATAGTATTTATCTTGGAAAATTTTGAGTAACCATGCAGACCATCTCCAGTTGTAATGGCTATATTTGGTATAGAACCACAAAATCAATTTTAATCGATGCAGCTTATCTCCATAAAACGAAGAAAATGTTTGTGTTTTTCTTGTTGCAATGGTGACTGCCTGGCGATCTCCACCGTAATATTTGAGTTTTTGAGTAGAATTAAAATTAGGTGTCCTGTTCGTTTACTTCAAGCAAAAATGCACTGTCTGTAATGGCCTCTGCACGAATCAAAAGGCAAGAAAAAATCACTAGCTGCGACGATTAAGCGCTGCCGTTTGTTTCAAGTGGTAGGCCCGTGTATATTACACTCCTAGCATGACTTAGCTACGTACTACTGCTACAGATAATAATAACGCTGGTAACAGCGTCTTTTGGTAGTTCGGGAAATAACCTACAAGTGCATGTCCCCCGTACAGGGAAATTTGACGATTCTTATCCACTTATAACAGTTTAAAACTGAGGATTACCTCTGAACAAATGGGTCCCGTTGGCTTGGGAAAACTGGGATCAACTAAAATATTCAACTCACCATCTCTTTTCATAAAAAAGTTTTCCATCTTCTATTCTGGCTGGTTCTGATAACATATCCGAACTGCCATTATTTCCTAAGACAGAAACTTATTTTAACACTTTTTCCGTTAAGTCAAACTATTTATTAAAAGTAACAGTCAGAAATAGGTTTTTCTTAAGACAGCAGATATGATAGTTTATATATACGGTATATTACGTGCATTCTGTGTCGAGAACCATATGGTGAGTAAATAATAATAATAATAATAATAATAATAATAATAATAATAATAACAATAATAAT